>CAXAMN010016891.1:933232-995653 GCA_963970005.1 Durusdinium trenchii
GGGCGGGATTCTATACCGCGGTTTGGTTTGACGGGCGGGATTCTATACCGTGTTTTTCAAAAATCACTGTACTCAGGGCCCATCTCCATGTCCGGTGTTATCTTGAGAACCATGTACAAATCACAGGTTAAGTCAACATGGGATTTATACAGCGGTTTTCAAAATTCACTGTATAATTAATTGGGTTTTGGAGCTACAGTGTACAAATGGAAGTTGAATTTGTCCAGCAAATTATACACTGTCATATTTTCCACCTTTTGGGAGTACCGCGGTTTTCAAAATTCACTGTATAATTTGCTCTTGGGAATATCTTCTCATTTGTACACTGTTTTGATTCCCAGTGCCGTTTTTGTGAAGTGCAAAAGGATTTCTGATCACACCAAGGGTCCCCTCCATGAACATGTCATCAAGCTGTTCAAAGCCAGCGCCATCGCCAATATGAAGCCTGATTGGCTCATGAATGGCCACCAAAAGGCAGCAGACCTCCATCAAATCCTTCATAGAAGCAGGATCGCGCTGTGCCAGCTTCTCAGGGTGTTCACCCACAAGAACTGGTTAAAGTAACTAGTTGTTACACATCAACCATTGAGGTTTCAAAGTTAACAAGAACTGTAGCACTATAATATACTGAAAACATGTGCACATCCACCATTGAAGTTACAAAGTTAACACATACCAAGAGTTTTTGGCGCCCTGAAGTCCTTCTGCTTGATGGGTGCATCATGTGGTGCCTTCTTGACAAAGTCGCCATAGACACGCTTGGCCCAAAGCATTGTCGCAGCAGCCGTCACAGTCTGCCAAGGTTTTCCATGTTTCCATGTTTTGTGTCATGTTGTATACCAACAGGTTTTACCAAATCAAACCAGGCTCCACTTTCATCATCCCACCTTGGTTGTTCGCCACCATGGATCCAAGACCTGTGGGCCGCAAAGGATATGGCCAGGGACGAAGTAGTCATCCGCGAGGGATTCCATTGTCCAAGCTGCCAGGGTCCAAGGTGTTGCCAAACAAGTATTAGGTTAAATTAGTGACTGATCGAAACCATGTAGTATATTCTTTACTTTGTTCAACCCCACCTCCATGTTCCCATTTGTAGAGGTCCCCAGCTACCTTCATCAACTCGAGGAGTTCCACAGGGCATCGAAGGATTGCATAGATGACCTTTCTCAAGTCTTCCTTGATGCGCCACGCCTGTTTGATGGATGGCCAACAAATGGTTTGGCACATGATTGTATATTTCATTGAAGAACAGTGGTCCCCAGTGTTTTTGCTACATCAGTGCTTTTCCTACCTTGTTAGTGCAGCTCCGGTTGTAGTCAGCAATGGCGGTGAACAGGACATCCCGGACAGCTGACCTTTTGCTGCCAAGCCGTTTGACGCGCACCGCTTCCTGCAGGCTTGCCGATTTCTGATTTCAAAAGTGGTGGAATGCTGGGACCTCATTGATGCCTTGAACAGGAATTGCCTTGAACAGGAGGGTGAGCTCGAGAGGGCCAGGTCGTTGCTTCTCGCTTGTCCTAATGGCCAAACCTTGGGGAGCCCAATCTAGAACAATGAGTAAGTCCACTAGCATTAAGAAATTCAATCAAACAAGGAGGAGGTAAGCTCAAGGCTGAGAGCTTCATACATGCAAAGCTCTGGCGAATCGAAGTGGACGTAGTTTGCCCGAAGAAACTTCAGTGAAGCTATCAGGTCCACCATTTCTTCATCCCCAGCAATCTCATGAGGCGCCACACCCTCAGCAGTGGCAGTGGAAGGAATAAACCCAACCCTGAAGTCCAGCTTCATCCCATTACAACAGAAACATTCAAGACAAGAAACCAAATAGTCCAAAAGGGCAAAGACTGCAAGAACCATGGTGGCTTTGGCGTGTCCATCTATGTATTGGATGCTGAACATAGGAAGGGTTCCTCCAGTCATGTGAAGGTCAGAGGGGAACTTGATCTCTATGGCTTCCTTTTCGCTCTCATACCCCCTTTGAACCACTGATGGAAAGTGTGCTCTGATAGCCACAGTCGATGGCCACTTGCCACCTTGACCATATTTGGCCTCCTCTGACATGTCCAAATGCCAGGGGTGGATATAGACATTCTTTCTGGTGCTCACAGGGATGTTGTTCAATACCTGTGGCCCGTGCGGTCCCTTGGATGCCACACGCTTCGCCACCTCAGGCAGTGCCATGAAGTCTGCCATCACCTCAGACGGCCAGTTCATGGTTATAAGTTTAAACACACAACATGCTTTGTTCACAGGGTAGTATGTGAACCTGAGTCCTAAGCTTTGGCAAACTGACGACGGGAACCCTCATCAGTGTTGTACTTCTCGGCAATGAACTTACCCATGTTCTCTCGGGCTGTCACCTGATGAGTCGTGAGTACTGTTCATTGGACCTGGATGTATATAGATACGGTAGTGCGTGGTAGTGCATCTGTTCATGTGGTGTTCACGCCTCTTCCATCGCCTGGATCAGCCGAGCTTTCAGGCCTGGACTCCCTGGACCAGCATCAGCACCATCCAGAGAGTGAGCAGGCTCTTCCTGCACTCCGGGTGATAATTAAAACACATGTTTAGCTAAGATCAAAGACTCAAAAGACATTGGGCCAAACCACAGGGCAGTCCTTAACATTGTCAATTTCTTCTTTGGGCGGCACCATCAAATGGCAAAATTAGTTGACAAGCTTTTGATCCCAGAACAGAACTGGCATCCAAGGATAGACAATTGGAGTTGTTTCAGCTTGCGCTAGTTGTTTTCTATTGGCATGCTAAAAACCAAAACATCTCAAGAGGCCCCGTTTTCTCATTTCCGATCTAGTAATACCTATGAAACTGGACCCTGAGCCTCCGAACGTTGTGCGGCTCAGGGTCATCCAAACGGGCGTGTCCTCTCTGGACACCTGGTGCGGGCCCTGACAAGAGCCACTGCAACTTGGTGGGGCGGACCCTTGGCACAGCAACCTTCCCTGCAAGTTGAAGGAGGTAGTGCGCACCCCGACTATACTGAGGGTAGTTATCAACAAAATAGGCAGCCAGTTCTTGCAGGTGCTCAGCTCGTTCCTCTGATGTGGCAACCTCCTTACCTGAAGCGCATGCCCCAAGACCACAAAACCCACAGACTGACTGTGACTACATAGCTACAATTCTTATTAGAGGCAAGATGCACTGGGCGGTAGGACATGCCATTGCTTGCAATGCTTCCAGGTACTTTTGTTGGTGGTGTCCAGGTAGAACAAGTAGTGGGGGTTGTGATAAGTCATTGTCAGAAACAAATGCCTTCACAAGACAAAAGCAATCACTAGGCGACTTGTCATACCAACTTGGGAGACGTTCTTCAGCACCATCCAGCAGTGATGTAGGCATACCTGGCTCGCGCTTTGAGAGTCAAGTCTAAATACCTATCTTCACTGCATTTGGTTTCCAGCTTCACATTGAACACCTGTTGAATTAATGTCGAGATGCACTCCCTTCGGATAAATGTAAAACTGTGTGGGATTACTGATTGGTCCCTCACCGTCCGACGCCGATAGGCATTGTACAAGGTTGCCACCTTTGGAAAGGAATCCTGCCAGTTCCTGACGCTAGTCACATACTCCACATGGAAGATCAGCCCCTTCTTGGTAAACAGCGGACCCACCTTCTGAAGTAAAAGCCTCAATGCTGAGGTTCGCTTGACACAGGGTATTGGGAACAGTTGCTAAGGTTGGGGCTGGACCACATCCTCAGGGCATTGCCTAGACAACCAAAGACAGTTATTATTACAGTAAACGTTTCAACCATACTAACCTGGGAGCAGTACACTGATTCATCTCCTTGTCGAACAAACCGGCTGAGAAGACCAAAATAGGCATCTTAGAGGCACATGGCACATCCCACAAAATTCCCACTAACTCTCAAAGGGGCAAACCATGCTGCAGTCAAAGGGCCGACGTCCTCATGAGTATGTCCTACAGGGAGGTGCTCATGAGACACCTTCCTGAAGAACCCGCTGCATGTGACAGCGCTGCACCAGGCGCCAAAGATAGAGTTCTTGACTTCCTGTGTGGAAAGGCAAGACGCTGCGAAAGGCCAGGAGTTGTTGAAAGGAAAGTGACTAAATAGTAGAGACACAGAACGCCTTGAGTTCAAAATGTCATCTAACAATTACAAGTTGCTTTGGGTGTGTTGTCTGCGAATATCTTCAGAGTCAGGGGAACTGGCTTTCCAGTACGCTGATAGTGCGAGTGCACACGTTGGAGCGATCGATTGATGGTCTCCAAAACCCAGTTCGATCCATGATTTTGGTTTTCGTCAGTCAAATACGTGAAGACTCCAATGCCGTGTAGAAGCGACGTCGTTACTTCCAACGATGGTCTGTCAGCCGCTGCCAGATCCTTTGGTGCCATGCCTCTATGGTACCGAGGCAGGGCGTACTTGCTTTTGTCCATACTGTCGGTTATCAAGCAAATCATTTCTTCTGGGTTGGTCTTGGCAATCGACCGGCAAGTATGGTACACACTGCGATCTGCAAATTGGCCAGCTAAATGCCTTAACAACTGATCTGATGCCTTTGTTTGTTCTTGGATTCCCTTTGCATGCTGTATCCGAGCCTTCAGCTTTGAACATATTGAGCATTTGGAGTGACTACTTGGAGGGGAAAACTTGAGCTTCTTTTTCCAACCCGAGTCTGACAGGACCCTGTAGAAAGTACTTGCTGAAGCAGCTGGTTCGTTTCCAGAGGCTTGGTGGGCACAATACAGGGTGAAGAGATCATAGTATGCCCCATGTGGCAGCCACCTTCGGGGTAAGTCCTCTGGCCCAGATCTGAACATGCCTCTTGCAAGATCGCTTTCCAATGCAGTGTCAATCAATGCTTGGAGCAATTGCTCCCTCGCTTTCTCTGTAGTCAGATCACGAGTGTCTTTCACATCAAGCCTGATTGTTTGGGTCCAGTAGTAGTAATTTGGTCCAGAACTAACATTGATGGGGCACTATACAAAGGGGGCACTGAACAACAACGTTGACGTTCATTGTGTCTGAGAGTCTCGTGGGGCAATGTCTCTCCAATGCTCCAGTAGGTTCTTTCTAGAAATGCAAGCACTGATGTAGTAGCTGGGGATGATCTATTGGCCAAAGAACCTTTGCGTTGAGAAGTCTTGGGATGATCGACACAAATCCTTGCAATACATGGTAAACCAACATCACTCATAATAGGAACCAAGAAACTCCAACCTCGTCCATCAACACCTCTGTAAGAGCGGCGGGTCCTCACCAGCCTTGCTGGGCTGATTGCCAAGAGCTTGATGAAGGCCTGCCTGCAGACTGGGATGCCTCCAGAGCTGATGCAAGGACACCAAGCCGGGTAAGGGTTCCAGGTGGGCTTTGTATAGTAGTCAATGTTGATACCTATTTGAGTTTGAATGAACAAACCCTGGCCTTCAATTGACCATTTGATCTTTGCTTGCTCTGAAGCGGAAGATGCAGAGTTTTCAGGATCTGACCCTGAATCATCTTCGAATGAACTCAACTTCGAAGTTGCATGTTGTATGGCCCAAAGTACACAGTCTTGCGATGTCTTGGAGAGGGCCCAAAAATAACAAATCATCTGGAATACCAGCCGGAAACCCAGGTGTGCCTTGCATTGTTTTTTGCAACAAGGTTCTTTCAACACCCGCTTCACCCGCATTGGATCCTTAGCGTTCTCACTATATGTTGTCATATCCTCAGCTTGTCCATCATTCATTGCGACAAGTTGGCTCATCAGTAGACCGGTTGGTGCAGGTGTCATAGGGTCTCCATCAGAATCATCTGAAGCTCTTGAAGAGCTGTAGGTGGAACTGCTCGAGGAAGTTGAGGGTTGACTGCGCCTCTCAATGCGCCTCCTCTTCTCTTCAGACTCGGACTGAGATTCTGGAGCGTCATACCGACGCAACATTGCAGTGTATATATGTCAATGTATGTATATATATATATATATGGGCAAGTTCTTTTGGCCTTAAAGACATTGTTGACAATGAGATTGGCTTTACAAACAGTTTAGACGTTTCTCCAAACAATCCAAACATCACTTTGACACTGAAAGCCAAGAAGTTCCTTCGGCCGGTTGCCATTAAAAGTATCAGTGAATGTTCACAGGAAGTTGCTCGAACAAATCCTTTTTTCCCTTCCCCACAGTGTTCTCAAAGCTGAACTACTTTGCTTTCTTTAAAGCTTCTGAGTAGAACCGAGAGATATCGACAGCGTTGAACGCGGTCACCCAGGCTGCTGCAACTGAGCGGACGCTCATCGCCTAAGACCATGAAGGCAGGGCGCAGGGATGAAAACCAGGTGTCTAAGGGCTAAACGTTCCCGGCGAGTTGATGCAGCTCCTACAGTTGCAGTTTCTCCATGTTGCAACTCTTTGTTCTACAAAAACTGTTGGCAATAATCTGTCCTTTTCAGTGAGATGTTGGAGAGACAATCGATGCACGGGAAATCCCATAAGCAGCAATTTTTCATAGCCTGTGGAAACAACATCAAAACATGTCATGTCATGTAAGGTCTCATTGAGCACACTGCCATGCAAAGTAAAACGCAAACACACTGGTGCCTGTCAGCAGTCGCATTCTCTCCATGTTCCATAACTCACCACTGGGCGTTATGCATGGCAACAACGCCTCATCGCTGTTGATCATCCGATCTATTTGCTGCGATACATTCACTGTGCCTTCCCATTGCGCTGTAGTGAAGCAATCCAGGGCCTGAGATGCTAAGGCGTCCAGGACATTCTAGCAGTAACACAGTCAGACTAGTGACCCGAGTGTGTAATCAATCCCAGTCACATGCAAAGACCGCTGCTTGCAAAAAAACTCCCGGGCAGGCTTGCAAGTAGTCAACATCTTTGGGTTGACCTGTCCAAACAAACAATATCAGTGACCCACATGCCCCTTCCAGGTTACCTTCAATAGATTTCAATAGTCAAGCCAGGCCAGTGGACATTAAACCTGCCTGCAATTCCACCATCTTTTCCCAGTGCTTCTTTAGCCAACGTGGTTTGTCTAGCTTCGGCCTCAGGTTTTTTGGGTAATGACCTTGACTCTTTAGTGACGGTTGACAGGTGACGGTTGCACTTGCAAGGCTAAATGCTACTGAAAAGCTTCTTGGTTAGATCATAGACCTTGTCCGGTCCTCCTTGTTCTCTCGTCTTGCAAGTCTTGTCCCAAAAGTCCTTCCGGATGGCATTCACATAAGGGCACTTCTCTGGCAGCATGAGGTCTGTCCTTTGCAAAATGGATAATGGTCTATTTACAAAAGCATACAAAAACACTCATATGTCACATTGGACTTGAATTTTGCATACAGAAGGTCAAGGTCAAGTGGCACAGAAAGGCCATAAGGGATATTCTGAATCAGTTTCTTGTATGTTTCCTTGCAGTGATTCTCCAAATGTGTGTGGGTCTTGAGCGTTGGCAAAGCCACATCCCTTGCGCAAGTAAAACTTGGAGACACTGACTAGTAACACAGGGCATTCTGCATGCACATGTCAGTAAACTCTTACGTGCAGCCTCCTCACCAATATGATATAGATCCTCCGTCGTGTCACTGGTTCCCCATGATGAGCTTGATCAATTCGCACGAAAGCAACGAGGTACTTCTTGCGGATCTCCATCATTGCATCCCACATCTGAGAGACCGAAGGCAAACAAGAACCCATTAGACTTAGAGCTAGTTGTAAAACAGTTGCAAAAAAGACATTGTTTTACTTTCAATGTTGACAAGAACCCAAGAACCTTGCCTCCTGGCGTACTGACATGACCCCGTAGACATTCTCAAGAACACCCAGCAGTGGCAAGGTACTGACAGGAAAACATGGACTCTGAGCGAGCTCTCGTTTGAAAAGTTGTTGGTTTTAATGTACTCCTTTCAGTCCCTGTCCTCTCCACTGCATCGATCATGCTGTAAAATGGCTTTGCAGCAGGTTCATCCAATAGCCGGGAGTTCCGACGCAATTTGCTATACCTGCGTTTGGAGAGGGTGCATGGCACGAAAGTGGAGAGTTTCAATCCTGGAAACATCAAAGCCAGCTGGTTCCAAGGGATTTGCAACTTAGGAGCGGCGTGCAAGGAAAGCCACAACAATACAACATTGGATTCAGGTGGCCAAGCTTGCGGTCAGCCATGTCCGTGAACAGCCTCAGTATAAAGAACTACAACAGGTACAACACTAGGTATACTTAGCACACAGCTTTTCACAAGGTATCATTAGATAATACAGGAGACGTCTTTGGAGGGGTGTTGGCCAAGATGAATTTGAGCGGGCCAAGTGCTCTGTCAGTGGAAGCAAGAACTGTTACCTGTTCAGGGGGGCTTTGACAACATGAGGAGAAGCTTTCAATGCCACGCCTTATCTTGGCCAATCAATTCTTGAAGAGCCCAAACAACACCTTCGGCCCCACTACCTTGGTGGCTGTTGAGTTTGTGCCTCTTGAAGTTTAAACTGACCATAGAATCATATAGACTTAGAATCTAAAGCCTCTGGGTTGCAATCGGACATGAGGGTGAAGGACACAGGCAGCATTTGCACAATCCTTTGAACTCCTTAGAACTGACAAACAGGATTGAACTGATTGAACTAACTACTTAGTATTAGCTTATCTTTATTCATACTTCCTAGGATCCTGAGGGTGTTTGTCTCCAAGGGTCGAAGCCCAGCGCGTCTCAGCATCTCATGGCCCCAACCCTCCAAATGTTCTCGGTGTCGGCGGCAAAGACGCGGTGCCACAAATACCTGATGATGCCTTGGTGGAAAAAGGTTCTGTGGATGGACCATTGGGAAGTTTGTGAGCAAACTGCTTAGTGAAGTAAAAGCTGCTAGGCCGCAAAGACCCCTTGGCAATTCTAAAGTTGCCAACACCTTCAGCGATGGAGCTCTCAGAAGAGGTCCCAGAAGAGCTCCCAGAAGAGCTCTCACCATAGCTGTAACAGCTCTCATCAGAACTACTGGATTCTGACATCCTTCCCTTTGAGCACCCAGAGCTACAGGGAGAGCTGGCGATGGTTATGAGTATCATTTGGAGTTCTACTTGTAAATTGGAAGAGTTCTACTTCACATGGGAATAACTTATTATCAGACCGTCGTCGCGAGGTCGGCCGTCGAGAAGGGGAACTTCGAAGCCGAGCGCAGCTTTTTCCTGGGGTCGCGTTCGGACGCGCAGTGCGTGCAGTCCACCGGCCAGCGGTATATAAAGGTGGATAATTCCTGCTGGCCGAATGGAGTCTATACAGCCGACGGGCGGGCGAGCCGAAATCACAAAGTGCCATCCCGAGCTTCGGCGAGGCAGGGCTCGCTGCGGGAATGCCGGGAAGAGCTGTCGGATGAAGATGCGGTGACGCTCGTGTGGCAACGGGAGCGCTCCCGGAGCGGCGCCGCCGCCGGCCGCTTGCGCGGCGGGCAAGCGGGCCTCGCGTCCGCGAGGGCCTCGAGCTCGGCGACGTCGGCCGTGACCTCACCCAGGCGCGCCAGGGCGGCGTGGAACACCTCCATGTTCTGTGTCTTGAAGGCCTGCGCCACGTGCCCCGATGCACGCGACGATCGGCGAGCGACGTCGGCGGATCGACGGAGCGCGCGGCGCGCTGTTTTGCGTTTGTCGCGACACGTCGCTCCGCGCGGCCAAGGCACGCGCAGGCGCGCAGCGAGGTTGGTCCTCACGCCCGGCTTCTCCAGGACCTCGTCCAGCCGCTCGAAGTCGCAGAAGATGCACCGGCTGCGGCCCCGGGGCGGCTGCGCGGCGTTCCCAGCGTGCGTGGAATTAAAGACGCAGGGCTGGGTCGCACTTCCTTGAAGGAGGCCCACGCACGTTCGCACCATGCTCTGGACGGGCGACAAGGGGGGGACTGATCAAGAAGACGGGCGGCAGCGCTGTGAGCCGCAACGTCGCGCGGAGGAGTTTCGCACAGCAGAAGGCGAATTCAACTCGGCCGTCTGGGTGAAACATCCACGGGGTGATTGCGACGTCCCAGGCGCCAAACAGCCATTCATATAGCATGCACACTAATGACACGTCAGTTTCGCTTCGACACTACCTCAACCACCACCCCCAAACAGGCTCAAAAAAAACATGTGCGAATGGAGCCGCGAGGACTGTGAACAAAAGCCATCTCTTGACCTCCAGGTGCTCACCGAAGCCCAAACCAAAACACCACCAAAACCCAACCAACACCTCGTCCGTGTGTGTGCCCCCCAGTTCCGGCGAGTACGCCGTCCACTTCCGGTGATCACGGTCCGCGACCGCGGAAGTCGCGGAGCTCACCAAGCTGCTGAAGGTAAGCTGGCACCACAGCCCATGGAGATGAGCTGAGGAACCGCCTGAAGAGCGGCACGGCACCATCTACGACGATCGGGACTCTTCAAAGTGAGACATCGAGTACATCAGTATAGGCATGTATAGGCCCTCAATATCCTTTCGACTATTTCTTTCTTTCGATGCGCCTAGTACCTCGGTTCAGGTTCGGCACTTTGCTGGCCAAATTCTGAAGTAGTCCGCTCTGGGTGCATTCAACTGTTGATCATCGACAGAACAAGATCTCTGACCCACTTCGTATCCCTCAACCTGCCTGGTACGGTTAGTGTTCGTCACTATTTGAGGGGACCCCCTTTTCAGTTTGACTACCAACCGGGGATACAAACTGGAGGGTTCAAGCACTGGATAGGAACACTGGCGTTCAAGTCGGCTTCAACGGATTCAAGTACTTGAGAGGGCGAAGAATGCATGAGTCGCACCCAAACTTGGTTGCCAACTGTGTCACTGTCTCTTCGAAGAACGGACTGTGCTTCTTCCCACTCTCCTTCTCTTCGCACGGAAAGGCACAACCCCCACCTCAATGACCGCCCCATCCTGCCACCCAGGCACACACACACCCCACACACCCCATCCTGGCAGAAAGGACCACCACACACACCCAGTGCCCTGCTTCTTCCCACTCTCCGCACTACGCCGTCAATGAGCACCCCCATCCGGGACCCCCCCCCCCGTGCCTGTAGGGAAAAAAGGAGACACCTCTTCGGTGCTTCGTCGATTACCCGCTCGGTCTGTGGTGCCGCTCCGCTCGTTCTGTGGAGGTTGGCTCAGCTCGGGTGGAGCAAAGCACGTTCGTTTGGCGAACGCGCGTGGTCTTCGGTCCTGGTCGTCGGGGGCCCCAAGATCAACGCGATACGATTTGATTTATACAGCATGAGAAAAAGACATGGGGGCCCAGCGTCGTCAGAGCGGTTGGCATTTGAAAGGGATCAAGAAGAAGGAACGTCGACCTACTGCATGGAGTGAAGCCTAAAACTACCAGGATCACGGTTCGCATGATGTTCTACTCCGTGGCATGAAGCTTTGCTGCAGCGGCCTTGAGCCAAGCAGCTTCGAACACGTCCAGGGTCGGTCGTCGGTCAGCTGTCCAGTCACCAGGTGTCCACGGTCGGTCTTCAACAAGCAGAGCATGAACTGCAAATCACCTGTAGAACTTGCGAACCCTTAAAAAAGAACAAACAAAAACCACTGGAAGTTGCAAACGACCTTTCAGGGGGTCAATGTATATATCCCGATCGCACACATAACTACCCGGTCACATGGAGTGGGGGGGGGGGGCAATCCGTGGCGATCCATGTGACCAGCCTCGATGTGCTATCTGGGTGACTCGACAGATACCAACCATCAAGATTCCAAGATCAACAACGTAGATATGGACGATAGAGTTAAGGAATCCCCAGCCAGCCACCTTCAGTCTGTGGCTGTGGTACTCTCTTAACGATAGGAGATAAAAGACGGACACTTAGGCCGACAGAACCCGAACCTGCTGCGTTGCGCATCAGGTTGCCGATCGTCACTTTTCGTCGGATCGTCTGGTTGCCGGCCGACCGCGTGACGCGTGACGTAGCCTCGTTGGGGGGGGTCACCTCGAGCGGGAGCCGCTCCAGCGAGCGAGCGAACTCCTTCCCCCACCGTCTGAGACGGGGAAACTACGATGGATTCGGAGGGTCCCGACCGTCTGAGCCAAAGGATGGAGGTCGAATTCATTCGAATTCGGGATCATCGGAGAGTTCTGCCCACCAAGCTGTTGAGTTCTTTAAGCCCCCAAAAAGGCTACTCAGGACCTCTGGAATCTTCATGAATCTTCAATACCCACCAACATATACAAAAGAGACCATATATTAATTCCTTTTCTTTTATTAATTAAGATGAAGATAGGTAAGACAAAATAAATGGTAATAAATATATTTATTCATGCTGTAGGTCTTTTAATAAGCTTTTTACAGATTTTGGTCATACAAAGTACACAGAATATAATAGAAAAAAGCAAAGGATGCATTAAGTTATAGATGAAGACACCACATAGTAAAATCCATGGCATGAAGCCTTATTAAAATATAAGAAAAACCCTATCAAAAAGAAATGAAAATAATGTAATCCCTAAAGAATAACAAGAAGCCGTGCATAGGTAAGAGAGATAAAACATAATAACCCAACTTAAGTAAAGTCCATAGGCTAGAGCGTTAAGAAGAAAATCATATTATTGACGTAGCTTTTCAATGTAATGGCAACCGTAGATAATGAAATAATGAATAATGTGAGGTTGCCCAGAGAATATAAATAATAAGAGATAAACATGTGCTTTTCAAACAGACTAACTGGCTAAAGAGAGAGTCTAGATCCTAAACACTGCCCCTTCATTGTTGGCAAACCTCACCAAATCGATGTGATTCATCATGACATGGTCGGCAAAGATTAAAGATGTAATTGTTATTCCAACGACGCTCCATTGACTCCGTTTCAACTACCCCAAGGTCGGCAACTAATGTCAGAGATGTAATTGAAAACTACCAGGGGCCCTACATGACCCATCAAAAGCCTGGTTTTCCCTAGCAAAAAACATGTTTTTTGTAGGCGAAGACCATGTTTTTCATGAGAAACTGAGGGCCAAGGGCCACTGGTAGCCTGTACAGCTTTCCCAAGCGCCCCCCAGGGCTCGCCGCTCCCCACCCCACTCGTCTCCTCCATCCGCGATCCGCGCGCCGCCCGGTGTGAGCTGCGGCGGAACTCTCGTGAGACGGCTGCGAGGTCGAAATCGGCGTTCGGAGAGCGTTGTCGGGTGCATGGCCGAAGCAGGCGTAGTGACGACCGGAAAGGAGAGGAGATCCATCCCCAAACACTCCATGGGACTGGCATATTCCGACAACCCACTTGACCTCTGTTTTGATAGGAAAAGACCTTATTTTGAGTGGTTGGTGGTCCAAAATAGAGGTCATTCAGGTTCTAGGTTTGCATACATTGGGGGTGGTTTCATGTAGAGAGGTGTGGACCACCACAACCGAGAATTCGAGCGGGGAGTGAAGTTTCCGGGAACTACTGCACCTCTCCACTCCGAGGTATGTTGGGAATTAGCTGGTGTCCAGGTGAAAAGGGGTGTGGCACGGGTGGTGAAAAAGGGATGAACAGAGAGTGAAGATTTGGACTTGGAACTTGGCCTCCCAGAAAAATCCAAGGGATACTCCAAGAGATGTTTTCTGTTTAACGTCACAAAGAAATAACAAAAACAACACGGAGTTCCATGAGGTCAACAAATAATTTTGGTGTTTTGTGTCTGGGTCAAACTGGATCCCTGGTTGACTAAAATACAAGTTCTAAAAAATAGTATTGGACATCCACATGGATGCTTCTGTGTGCTGAATCAAAGCAATGAACACCTTCATTCATGTCCTGCGGTGGATGAGACGCTGATCCAAGGCCCGTCACGGAATGGGATTGTAGCGACAGCATCAAACGTTGGACTCACGACCTTGCAATACCGACGGCAGCATTCATTGAAGTCACCAACCCCCCCTTTGAAACCATTTTTGTAGGTCGAACCTCATCAAATACTCTCAAGACTCATACCTCCCCGCCGCCACATGCATTCGAGTTCCCTTTTTTCGCTCCGATTTTCCGGTCGGGCTTTAAACTTTTCCGCCGAGAAACCGCGGAGACGGGGCGAGAGTCTTCTCGCCGAAAATGAAAGGTCTGTGGTAAGATGTGAAAATCCTCAAACCATGGGCTGCGGTCCCCCCTTGTCATCACCCCTTGTCACGGAGACCTCTCCACAGAAAACGCGCTAAAGCCGCTCGTTGACACTCGTTGACCGTCCCTCAGGCTGTCGCCGCCTTCGCCCTTTTCTGTGCTCGTTCGGAATCCACGCTCCAACACTTGCCTGGCTGCGGGCACCACTGCCACTGCTGCACATCGACATATAGGCAGGTAGACAGGGATGTGGCACCCTGTATGTCCGGCGCCTTTCCGTTCGACCAAGCAAAGAGTTCGGTTGACCTGGGTTTTGTTTTGGAAAGTCCTTAGCAAAAGAATATTGTTGTTTAGGTGAAAAAAACACGAAAATCAATGGTTGGCAGGTTTGTACATTAAATTGTCATAAATTGTCTCTCTCTCTATATATATATACATCTATGTTACATGGTTAATAAAACATACTAAAACCATTCCAACATCGGAGTGTTCCCCTTCTTCAGCTAAACAACTTGATGATGAAAATTGGCTGGGACACTTCACTTTCAATTGAAACAACAATTCTTACGATTGTATGACTCGGACTCATACTCCCAAAGTAGTCATGAATGAGTGTCTCCCCAGAATTTGCGGATTTGGGGCAAGTTCTAGAGAACTTCGGCGCCCCAATGGCTGAAAATCATCACCTCACCATCCCAGGAGATCGACATGGTACACATGTATACACCCCCCATCCACAAGACCGTAGAAAACACAACCCCAACCTTCCGGGATGCATGGGCTACTTTAACAAATAAAATACCAAGAACTTGAGCCCCAAAAGGACGTCCTTAGCGGTCAAAAACTTGCACACTAAGTGAACACCCTCTTCATCGGCCGAGAACCAAAAGAGCCAACGCCACCCGTCGCCGCGCCTGCGGCTTTCACCACCTCGACCCGTTCTTCGAGGGCTTCCTGCCATGCCCAACGCTGCGCAAACAGTTCGCTACTATACGTATTAATGGTATTCAATAAAGACCTCCACCCAAAATGGATCCTCCTACTGTTAGTTGGCTCCAAGTAGATCCTCCCACTGTTTAGTTGGCTCTATATACCTGCAACCTCAAATGATCAAACATAATTGTGCATTCAGAAATTCCTTTGCACTACACGTATTTCAGGAAAAACATAAAAGTCATTTGAAATGCACGTTTTCTGATTGTAGCCCTTTGGGCTGTATTGGGTGGCATTTTTCCACTTCCGAAGCCTGTCATTCGGTGACAAATGAGAACGTGCAGCTATGTCAGAAGTATTGAGATACCTTTGTGGGTCGAAGGGTGTGTCCATCCCGATGGAATGGCGTCCGCTGCTCCCTCAAGAGATTTGGAGCTTGTCAAACCGGCAGGGCTCCATTTTGTTGAAGAAACGCCCCGCGTGACAAATTTGTTCTACCCGGGCATTACCGTCAAATACACGTCTTTGCCCGTCCAATACACGTCTTTCCCTGTCCACTACCCTACGGTATACAGTTACGAAGCTTATGAATCTGTGGTGGGACATGTTAGCAGGATATGTCAGAGAGTGAGTTCAAGAACTGCAAGCCACAGAGTGCTAGACCGGATCCGTATCAAAATGAAATGGTAGATTCGGAAGTTGAGCTGGAAGCGCAGGCTCCGGCGCAAGTGACAAGCAGGGCCTTCTTGTGTATTTCAAGACAGGAACATGCTCACAGAAATGCACAATTTTGTGTTCAAGTGCACAGATTTCTGTAGAGTACACGGAAATCTCCTCCAAAATCAAGTGCACAAAAACAACTTTTTGCCCATGAAAATCAGGTATATAGATTCACAATGCAGTGACCCCAGTTATAACGGGTGGTCCACCTCACAATACACCCTAAACTTATCTAAACTTCAGGTTCCAAGTTAGCAATACATGCTCTTGCCCTCACCAAACAAAATCACAGCATTAGAACCTTGGTCCAAGACCCTGATCTCCAGCATCATCTTCGAACTCCAACACTCCAATCAGCCACCAACACTCCCGGTCGCTGAGTGTATCTCCGATACACCTGCAGACATGGATATACTCCCCTCAAAGAGTTTGGCTCAAATCTAAGCGCAAGCCCCAAGTGATAGGACCTGGGGCCTGTTTCTGCTAGTCCATGGCCTCCTGGCCCACTCCAAATCACCCACCATCTGCTGTATAAGACTGCAGTCCTGTCATCTAGGAGGGGTGGGGCACCTACTGAGTGAGGCACCATCGAAGAGGCGCCGTGCGGACGTGCCACTGCGCCGCGCGCGCCGCGTGTGCGCCTGGCTCAAGGCGCTTCCGTCAGGCGTCAGCTCCGCCAGTGCGCGAGCTAGGCCTTGGACGGTGGAGCAGGTGGAGCAGGTGGAGCAGGGAAAGGTGGGCTCGGCTGCCAGGGAGGTACAGTAACCAGACACTCCATGGGACTGCCATAGGACTGCCGCCCCAGAAAGACCCCCCAGGCACCACCCCAATGTAGGTAAATATGCCATACATGGAGTGTCTGGGGTAAGTAAAGTAAAATCAAAGGCCCAAGGAAGGGGGGAAGTGACATCTAAAGTCTTGGTTTTTGATCACGTGGGATACAATGAATCTGCCATATAGTGACTCAACAAAAATGAATGAAGTGAATCAAACGTATCTGGACCCAGAGTCTTCTTGGTAGACGCGTTTCTCCCTCCGCAGGATCTAGGGGCTCCTGTCCCCAGCCCACCTCCGTTTGACTCGACGGCGGTTGGGATGGGTGGTTTGGCTTTGTGGGGTTGGTCTTCGACCACCGCTGCGCTGAGGAGATGGGACGTGCCGCTGCGCCGGTCTGGGAGTTATAGTTGCTGATCTCATAAGGTCTTGATCTCTGGATGATGAGACCGAAAACCAACAAACATGCCCAAACCCGGCCACCTGACCTACCATCCACCTGCCATCACATCCAAGTGCCCCCCCCGACCTCTGGGGTGAAAGGAACGCGTGTTCACACAAGAGAAGAACTACAGTAGGGCTGACGGGGCCGTGGGGCGCTTCCCGGATTTGCAGCTCCCAACCTGGAAACAAATGTACATCTTTCCCCATGACGAGGGATTTCACCAGTTCGGCAACATACCCCCAACAAACTCATTTGATCCGCAAAAACAGCTCTGAGCGCAGCTTATCCCCCTACTTCATTGCTTCTTCTTCACCCAGCCCAGATATCAGCCCGGCACGCTGCTGCGTCGACACGTCGTGGAAAACGAGTCGTCAGAAGGTCAAACGACAGGTTCGACTCGATCACGTTTCTTTTCCAAACTTTCTGCGTTCGAGTCTTCGAAGGTTGATGGGTCGAACACAAAGCTGTTGCATGGGTTCCAACACTGAAATCTACAGTAACTGGGAGAACACGCCAGTTGCCAACCCAACTCACCCAGTCTATCCTGGTCTCGTCTCGTCCTGAAAACGTTCCTGGTCTCGTCCAGTTCCGGCGGTACGCCCCTTTTGGCGACGACAGCGGACGTGGAGAGAGACTGAGAGACTGACGCCGCGCAGCGCAGCTAGAGTGGTACGGAAGAGTGGTACGCATCTCACGAACGATTGCGATGTGGAACGGTGGGGTGTCTCAGGTAGTTTGTCAGATGCCAAAGATTGCTGAGCCATGAGCCACCCCTGTTCGTCCTGTTGGGATAGAACATGATTAAAACCCTAGGGATCCAAGTCCTTTGTCAGAAGGTGACCCTGTTATGTAGGTAGGAAATGATTAATGTCGGATCCTGAATAGTACAAGGAGGTCCAGAATTGTTTTCCTATTACTAATCAGGATCCAAGATCACATCAAAGGGATGCAAGTGACTGAAATTCGCGGATTCCTCCTAACTGGGCCAGCCTTTCACAGAAAAACCTGTAGTTCTGCATGGGAAACTGATGGCCACTGGTGGATCCTGATGCGGAGCTCACGACTCGTCCTCTGCGGTGAGGAAGCGGACTGAACGTGACCGGTCGGTTACCGGCTAAGCACCGGGGGGTGATGGATTGACAAGGCTAGGCACCAGGCCAGGTAGGCTGCCTCTCCAGTCCCAGGTGCCGTGTTTGGGATTTCTTTTGCAAAGATCAACACTAACCAGCTTCTTCAGTTCGTGACCTTTTGAAGGTTCCTAAGTGACCCAAACAGGAGGCTTAAGTGACCGAACCAACCAGGTTATCAAGTACGGTCACTTTGAAGAACCAGGAAGATGATCGAGTCTCCATTCCATCTCGCTTTGGGGTTCAGGAATTCCGCTGCTGTTCCAGAAGAGAGCTAGTTTTGGACAGGCAGGAGCCACTTGGAAGCGATCCTCACGAATTGAAGCATATGCCAAATCTTTCACTTCCCCAACTCCGCTGTACCGTCTCTTCTAGCCGCTGCCGCTTCCGGCGCTTTTGATGGTCCCTCCGACGCGTCGGTGCGACCAGCGACCAGCGACCAGCTGCCTCGCGAACACGGTCAGCGACACGGGAAACGCCAGGAGGACGTGCCCTTTAAACAGCTCTTAAAACATGCAGCCATGCATCAAAGCTGTTGCTTTTCAACAACAATGCCAGTTCCATGTTGGAAACATGCACGACATTGAGATCTGACAGGACCTGATCGAAAAACACGCGAGTCAATGAGGTGAAGGGTCATATTGGACCTGTAGGGTAAAGAGCCCGAGGCAATGACTGCAAACAAACTGTGCAAGTATCGCTGTTGGAGAGTCCACACTCCAAAGGTCCTTGATCTTTTGCACCACAGAACTGCCAACTTCCCAGCAACACTGAAGCCCAACCAAAAAAATGTTGACACTCCAAGCCCCAAAGCAGATTCACTGGCTTGCTCTCTTTCAGACCTCAAGTCCTGAATGCTACTCAGCTACTCCAGCCAATACACACCATCAACCCATCCCAGCTACCTCACGAAGTCCTAACCATCCGGCTGACTTTCCTCCCAGATTCACAACCTGCTAAAACGCCTCCCATTCACCTTCACCACCCCACCTGCCCAAGCCCAAGGGCCGCCCAGCCCAGAAACAGCCGCGGTCCCCGACACTTGAACCGAACGCGAACCGAACCGCCCTCCGGCTTCGCCGCGTTCCGCGTTCGAACCGCCGCGAAACGCCGTCCGCGACGTCCGCGACGTCCGTCGCCTAAAAGGTGGAGCCGTCGTCCTTGCCCGCCAGGCGTGCGTAGAGCAGCGCCGTGCACAGCGTCCCCAGGCCCAAGCCACAAGCGGTGACGTCATACATCACGTGGCCTCGGTGGAAGCGTGGTGGAAGCTGAGAGACGAAGCCGCAAGCGGCGGGTTGGTGGGAGGTGCGGGAGGTGTGGGAGGTTTTGGTGTGAAGTGATGAAACATGTGGGAGGTTGATGTGATGTGACTCATCGAAAACAGCCTCCCAAAATACCATGACATTGAGAGTTGAACATCCAAGCCCCTTTCATCAGCACGCAAGAGCTGTGTACAAGTAATTACCAGGTGTTTCACGTGTCCAATTTGTCAACACTTCAAAGGTCCTTTGTTTAGAAGCTAGATGTTGAATCATGAAAAGTCAGTGAAACAGGCAAACAAAACCATGTTGAACCATGCTTCAATATACCTGAGCATGCTGGCGTGAACCTGCACCATGGTTTGGTGGGGGAGGTGGGTGTCACGACGGGGGTGTTCACGCAGCCAACGCGCGCCAAGAGGCCCGCGGACGACGGCAGCGCGATGCGCAAGCGGCCGAAGAGGATCCGGGTGCCGCACGTCGTGGCCTCGAGAGGCGGCGAAGAAGCGGATCCCGGTGTGGGTCATGGGGTCATGGCGGCCACCCTGGGCCAGACCGATGGGGAAGTCCACCTACCTAAAGCTGCTGCTGAAGGGGGCGATGCCAATGGACCCATGGCCACAGGTCAAAGTGGGTGTCTGCCTGTGAAGCGGCGCGGCCGTGTACGCCATCAGCACAACACCTGACCTCGACCTCGACCTCGAGGAGTGCCGTCGGACCGGAGGATTTTCGGGCTTTCGAAGTGCTGACCTAAGAGATTCGATTCTTTTCGGTCAGGGATCCCATGCCATGAGGTTCCAGGTGTTGAACACAGGTGGTTCAGGTGTTGCCTAAGGTTCAGGTGCCATGAGGTTTCAGGTGTTTGAACAAAAAAACGGACGTGTTGGTCGCGCCGTCACCTCGATCTAGTCCCGGTTCTACATCCCCAGAACCCGTGTTTTGGAACCCCTGTCCACGTGTGTCCACACTGTTTAGGGGAATTACGTTGGGTTGGGTTCTGGTTCAGGTCAAAGGCCTGCTTCAGGTCAAGGGCCTGGTTTCATGTCGACTACTTGATCAGATCATGTCGGCCTCTGGTTTCTGGTCTGTGACGAGCGCGGTCTGGAGTCAGTCCATTTGAACAATTCGACGAATCCCTAAACTCTCCAACGTACCTTAGAAAGGGATATGACCACATAGAAAACATGTACTTAAACGCATCTTAAACCCATTTTGCAAGGTACTTTGAGAAGGTCTGTAGATCCACAAAAAACAACAGGATCCATTATTATATTACCCTTAAGGACGACTCGTGACTGCACCCTGCGTTTTCTGTTGGCGTGACACCAGGCCCCCGGTGTTGACAGACCCGTTTAGAAGCGGGTCATGCCACGCGTGCCGTTTGGTTCAAGAACTCCCAAGCCCAGACGCTCATGGGCCCTGATATGGAGGGGTCTGGGGTCTCAAATTACAGGGTTTTGAGGTACCAAGAGCTGTTTGGAGCGTCTGTGAGGTTCGATTCTCTTGAGAAACACGTCGGCGAAATCAACTCCCGAGTTGCGCAGAAAATGAGATCTTTCCTCGTCCTGTCCCCACCGGATAGGTGTGGTGCAACCCCCCCCCCCAAAAAAGAGAAGAACTCCTTTGCTTCCCTCACCAAAGCGAGTACTTTACATGCCCTAAGAATCCGGACCCGAACCAACACATAGGGTTTGGGAACCGGGCCCGGACCCGGGTCCGACCCCTGCCATGGAGAGCCCGTTCGGATTCGTGTAGCCAGCACCTCCGTTGTACCTCCTCAGGGTCGGACCGGGTCCTCCGAACCCGAACCGAAGCGAGCGCGACCGTACAACGACGTTGGCCGCGTTCGGCGGGGCTGTCACAGCACCGGCTGCGTCACCAAGAGACGGTGGACATGCTGTCCAGGATCCCCATGGAGAAGGCGCGGTGAGTGCGCGGAACCGAAGCACCTGTGGGCCGGCTGTTTGACCGCGCGCGCAAGGGCACCCCAGCGAACGGTGCAGGGTGGTTTTGGGGACGTGGAGGCTGGCTGAACTACCAAAGAGTGTCTCCAATCCAATCAACTTCTCAGAGGGTATGTGGAAGGGGGTTGAGGAACTCCATCTATAGCTGCAAACGGCTACCGCAGTTGGGTGAAACATGGAGACCGCCGCGGCTTTCGCTCCAGTTTCGGGCGCGGCGAAATCGCTCAAGCAGCGGCTTTCGCAGCTGGTGAAAGGGACGAAGCCTTCGGGTGCCTGGTTCCAGAGGTGCATATCCCATAGACTCCATGGGACTGTCATACATATCCGATCAATGACCCCCCTGCACCACCCCTGGCCGTTTCTCGGCAGTCCGATGGCAGTCCGCTATAACTCTGAATTATGCTTGATATCACCTGAACCAGAGTTCATAATTCAAGCAAATCACTTGACAATTGATGTGGGGATGTGATTTGTTTGATGTGTTGGGGCATGCTTTATGATTTGTGCTTGATGTTGCTTTGCGATGCAACAAATCACTAAGCCATGTCCCAACAATGACCTCAGCACTTGATGTCAAAACACCTTCCAAGGTGTGGTTCCGAACCATCGACTGAGGATGTCCCAAGCTGCTGCGCTTTATCGCGGGGAGACTGTGTCGATGTGGATTCACAGGAAGGCCACCGTTTGCAACCCTCCCAGTTGCTACGATGACCGTCTCTTAGTCCCTTTGCGGGTCATCAAGAAGTGTTTACCTACAAAACATACTCACCTTTTTTGGGTCAACAGGTGTAACTATAAACATCCTCCACCAAAAAAACACCTCCAGTTCTCTTAGGTTTACTCAACCTATAGAGGCACGTGCCCATCAGTCATATATGTTGCTTTCCGCCTCCTGGTACCAACTGGATGGTCTAGGTAGGGTAGGGGAACCCAATCAGCCGATGGGTCCAACATGATCGGTGCGGCGGCACAATGCTGAGAGCTTGCTATAGTGATGTCAATGCTGAGACAGAGGCAACGGGTGAGCAATCTCTTGAAAGATCATCACAACAAGTCGACATTTAGTTAAACTTGCCAGGCAACCTATAGTTATCTTGTTGTAAAGAGCAATTGAACAACCTGCTCAGGATCTTTTTGAAGCGGAACACAGTTACCTCTGTGTTGTTCACAACACGGTTGCCGCACGAAACGGAAAAATCACCAGCCCCGAGCCAGCGACCTCCCCCCCCCCAAAAAGGGAGCCGTTATCATCCCAAACGTCAGGTCCCAACCCGGGCTGACGTGTTGAAATTCCACTGAGACAGTGAGCGGGATTTTAGTTTTTAATATGTTGTAGTATGCTTTTGTATCATGTTCCTTCATTTTTAGTTTTAGGTGTTTAGTTCCATCCAACGATTAGATGTTAGAGGGCGTTTTTGGTCTACATTCCCTGAAAATCATGGGTACGTGGTACCACATGGCCCACACAGGATGACGATTGAACTCCACTTCCATGGCTCTTTCGAGGGGGGGGTAGAATGGAACACCACGTCTTCATCCATACCTGGAGTCTCAGTTCGTACCTCGGAAGATGGGTACCTGTTTTTATGGGTATCATGTCCCATTTTCTAAGGTACTTTGGACAGGTACAAACACAAAATCTCATACGATCGGTCACACGGACACGGCGCTACTACTTGTGCCGCGTGCATCACGTCTGGCACTGCCATCGGACTGCCGAGAAACGGCCAGGGGTGGTGCCAGGGGGGGGTCAATCGATCGGCAGTCCTATGACAGGCATGGAGTGTCTGGGTCATACTCACACAAGGACCACTCCAGGATAATCCAGGTGTTTTTTCTCCAAACCCAAAACCCTAAACCCAATCTCATAAGGACCTGAGGAGGTGCTTTTGCTTGGTGAATGATCAACACCTGCACGAAACAAAACGTTTTGGCTTTCTTACTCTTCTGGGTGGGGGGGAATGCAAAGGGACCAACCTGCAATGACCAAGACCATGTGAACCTCTGCCTTTGTCTGTCAGACATGGTGCCTCCGGCTTCCTTTTTGTCCCAACTCCAAAACGCTCCCCATCTGAGCCAGATCTAAAAACGATGAAGCAACATACTTGGCCAAAGGGCTGTAGACGCAATAGGGAAGGTACAGGAGCGGTCCCGCTGATGCACCTGTGCCCCCGGGGCGTCCCCGCCCTCCGTTTTGTTCGGGACGCCGTGTGGAACACAACGAGAAGGCGCGCTGCATACGAAGAATAGAAAAGGGGTGGCCTGAGAAGGAGCCCAGGGAGCAAGATGAAGTAGAGTTATTGGAGCTTCATGGTGTCCAAGAACAGGGGATTCATTTGTTGATGAGATCTTGGGTCACTATAAAGATCTATAAAGGATACAAATCAAACATGAGCCCATAGTATATAAGTTGCGCCTTGTTTAAGCTTGTTAGGCTTTGAACGGGATAAATATGCCGACGATGGACATCAACGGCAGGGCAATGCGAAGCATGTCACAAAGTTTGACCATGAATGGCTTGAGCCGGGTGAGCTTGCCCTGCATACAGTGTCTGCAACTACACCAACACAAACGTGAACACATCCATCATACTTAAGAACATGGCAAGTCCCCCCCAAAAAACTGATTAATGGAGAGAACCTGAATAAAAATTACCTGAGTCCCGTCCCCGGGTCTGAAATATCTATAGATTCTGAGCCACATCCATATGATGCCTTTCACCAACAAGTATCCTAATCGAAAGGCTCCACTTGGGTATGCCTGGTATGCCTTCCTGTACTGGCTGAGAACAGAGGTAGCAAAGGCCTCCAGCTCGAAACGCAAGCGACCGCAAGAGGTTTGGGGATCCTGTGGTGTAACCATACAAGACCATTTCTATCTGGAGTCGACCCAGAACTCGTACCTGGCAAAATGGGGCCCCCAGTCGTACCTGTTCTGTTGTGTTCGGGGCATGGGGCATGTCCCATTGTCGTTCGGGTACGAACGGTCCGTCGGGATCCACTTCCCTTGGGATCCAGTCGTACCTTGTCAGGTGATTGGAGACAATGAAACATGTAGGTGCCAGCAGGGTCCGGGTACCTTCTGAGAAGGTACGACTGGATCCCTAGGGAGGTAGAAGCATGCCTGGCCGCATGGGCGTTTGGCCTATTTTTGCTTTTTCGCTTCAGGCCAGGGGTGAGTGCTGAAGACCTGAGGATGTAGGCCAGGAAACCAAAAACGGTATACACTTGCGGACTCTTAGCTTCCCTGGAAAATGTGTTTTCCATATTCTTCTTTAGTGGAGAAATCACGTCCCAAAGCTATTTATTCCCTGTCGTCCTTTTTTTCATACTTTTTCCACTCACCTGTTCTTTAATGGACTGATCGAACATACTCCCCCAATAAAGGTGCCCTTTTTCCGCCGCTGATCCCGGTCTCGGACTGTCGTCCGTCGACCGCCCCGGTCGGACCTCCCAGCCGGACCGGACCACCCTCCCACCCGCCCGTTCGACCGGTCGTTCCGGTCGGTCGTTCCGAGAGAAGACGTCAAGGAAGCGCCTGTGACCAGAAGACCCAAGACCCAGGGAAGCAAACTCAGCTTGGGCATCGCCACCAGCATCAGCACCGCCCCGAGCCCTCGGGAAAAAAAGCTCGGTGAGGAGGTGGTGGTTCTCGCGGGTTGGGGTTGGTGGATCGGTGGGAGGGATGAAGTCCACTCTGGAAGAGTGGAGAGGATGAAAAGAACCAACGACCACCATGAGATGTTTTGGGAACCTATCCGGATATATACCCAGGCCCAGTGGATGATGGCTTAGATTGCGGGGCCTTGTTCCAAAATAGTGGTTTACTAACTGTTACAGGTAATTGAAAGGGAAAGACCCAAGATATTTTGTTATATTGTTTCTATCTAGATAGACTGGTGAGACAAAAGTAGCTCAGGGAAGGTTTGCTCCCGCACGAGTCCATTCCAAGTCCATTCCCTTAGTCCTTACAAGTCGCAACCGGCCAAACAAGCACCCAAGAGAACAGGCCACCAACAATGGTTTTACCTCTTTCTCCGGGTCCTTTCCAACCCAGTTTGCGAACCTTTTGACTGGAATTTTGGACATATACCTTGCAATGAACCCTGGAGCTCCAGTCGTACCTCCTCAGGTTCGGTATCTGGACCCTCTAAACCCACCCCAGTCACACCTTCTCAGAAGGTACGACTGGAGCCCATCCGGGTAACATCATCTCTTATGTGGGCCACAGGAGACCGTTGCCGTCGGCGCGTGGCCGAACCGGGCTGTGCCGTCTTACAGGTCGTCCGACCGGAAACACAGGTAGTCGCTGTAGAAGCACCGGGGATCGGAAAGCGCCAGCAACCCTGGTTTCCATTGAACATCATTGAACTAACACTGGACCAGGACCTTCAGTTCGTGACCTCTTTGGAGTCTGTAAGTGACCTCAAAACAGGGACGATTCGTGACCTCATCCTGGGATATCAAAGGGTCACTTCGAAGGTCCTGGGATATGGATCATGAAGATGACAAACAGCAACAGCATGATTGACTACGTCATAATGAATGACCCTGTGTTTTATCACACTGCTGGTTTTTGGCGCAAGACACGGTTACGTGTTTGATCAAACCCGTCGGTCCCATATGTGGTCTTTGGAGAGCCACAAAACCCATCCCTTCTTAGATGGCCTCCAGAGAAACCCCCCACACTTTGTGTTGCTGTCTGTGGTTAGTAACACTTCACTGGCAATGTGCAACAAAAACAAGCAGCAGTCACGTAGCTCCGGGGTGCGATCCATGGAGGTAGGAGTTGGGTGCCCAGAACTGGTCACATCCACTCACGTAAGGGGACGTTTCACACCACCCCGAGCTCTGTGACTCCTGAGGAGCTTTTTTCTTGGTATCCTAAGAATCCTTGGGCTCATGGCAGGGGTCGGACCCGACACCTTCGCAGGGGTCCGGGCCCTCAAAAAGCCTATAGTGTTGGTTCGGGTCCGGATTCTTAGGGTATAGTAAGAAAAACCACTCCAAGTCGCCGGTGAACTCTTCTAGTCGAACCTGTCAACACCTCTGCACTCCACCTCCCTGTCACCTGACCCGGTCCGGACCCTCCGTCAGATCGCCTGAAGCTGAACAGACCCGGCTACCGCGACGTCCCAGGACTGGCATAATTCATTGGGGGTGGTTCGTTTCAGGGGGGTCAATGTAGGTGTTCATAGAGAAAGCCAGTCCTTGTGTAGAGGAACAAACATCTTCCAGGAGGCCTATATGTTCCACTTCCATGATTGTTGTCAGTGAGTGTCTATATACCTAATCGACGACCCGACTGATCGACGACCCGACTGGTATCGTAGGTATCGTGGGACGTCTGACTCGGAATTCCGAGGTACCCATGGAACCCGAGGTACAAACTCACGGGTCGACTCCAGGTCTACCTTACCTCCAGGTCTAGGTTACCTTCCGAGGTACTTTGGAAGGTCCAGGTACACATTTCTGAGAATCGGTCAGTATTACGTGGATGGCATGACGAAGGAAAACCAGGTTCAAACCCCCAAAGAGAGGTGAGTGGCATCCACTTCCATGATGATTCCCAGGGGCCCCCCAAGTTTGTGGATACAGCTCCAGTCAGTGGTTCACGAAGTTCACAAACTCGAGACTAGAGAAACATGTGTCTTTTTCTTGCAAGGAGGCTATCTCCCCCCCCCAAAAAAAAGCTGATTAAGGGTAACAAACGCATCATCCCCAAAAAAGCACATCCGTACTGTACCTGTTGATTGGACAACAAAACCATATGGATCAAAACACTCAGCAAACGACATCGAACCGACATGGCTCCAACACCATGCGAATTGAGGAGCTCCCTGAGAAGCGCTTCCCTGACGCGCTCCAGAACCGGATCGAACCCGTTTCGGACACCCGTCCCGAAACGGCGTCCCCGTTCACGGCGCTCATCCGAGGCTCCGATGGACGCCTCGGCGGCGAACTGCTCGAGGCGGCGAGGCGTGGGTGAGGGAGTGAAAGTGGTGGTGTTTAGGTGCGGAGTATACTCCTGACTCACTAAGAGGGTGAAGTGGAGGGCTAATCGTCACAAAAGAGGTGTTTCTTTTTTTTTGTTGGGCTACTTTGTTGGGCTACTCCTCCATCGGCGGGAGTTTCTGACTCTTCAAGATGGTGCCATGGAACATCTAACTCTGTGCCAGTGATGTTGTCCCACTTCCATGTGATGTGTTCTAGTGTAACATCAGTCCGTTGACCATACCACGCCCCCGGTAGTACGGCGCTCGCTCGGAACGATGGACGAGGGTGTAAGAGGTGCGCCACAGAGAGCGATCCTCTAAACCGCTACGTCCCACTGGCATATTCCAGGAGTCACAGGTCGGGGTGGTGTTTGGTCCCCTTACGTGAGTGGATAATGGGCACCCCGACTACCTCCATTAAGCACCCCTTTGTGACTGCTGGTTGACATATACATTGGGAGTGGTTGGAGGGGTTTAGGGGTCAATGTAGATGTTCATATGCCAGTCTCATAGAATGCCTGGGTCATATTGAGGGGTCTGGAGTTGCTCACCAATTCCTAGGTTTTGAGGGACCAAGGACCAAGGTCGGCTGTTTTCACAGAGTGTCTGGGTAGAAGTTGTTTCTGAGCTGCTTGTGTTTCTGACATGAGGCACAGGCACCAATCCTCAAAAAGCTTGAGGCTTTACCACTGACAAGGGTTGTCAAAGCTCAGTAGTTCAATAGAATCCATCTGAAATGACAATTAAGCTTGTCCCAAAAACCAAGGGTCGGTGAACTAACATGTTCCTAAAGCTTATATACCAGGAGTCACCCCTAACCTCCATTAAGCACCCCTTTGTGACTGCTGGTATGGTGAACATCCAGCGGATTGAATGGTGTGGCGGGAGAAGAAAAACCACGAACAGGGCGATCCATGAGACCTTCTACTCATCCAAAGTCAACAAAATGCATTCCCCCTTGGATGCATGAAAGGAACGCATTGGATGTCATTCCCCCTTCATGTCATTCCCCTTTAATGTCATCCACAAAAAGAATAATAAATAACATGAAAGTGGATGACATGACCCCTTCGATGTGGGTTGACCTCCAAAAGCTTCGCAAACTACAAGGGACATGGCGGACATGGGGGTCCACGAAAACCCCATGTTCGAAGGGATTCATTCCCCCCCCCCCTCTGCGGTAACAATGGTTCCGAAAAGAAAGGATTACCGTCATGGCCGTCATGTCATCATCCAAGCCCACTGGCAACAGCCAGAGTCCTCCTAAAACCTGCCGTCCATATATACACTTTCATGAATCATTTCTGTGATCATCCCAAAACCTTGCATCAAAAAGCAACACCAACATCTCCCCCATAAAACTGGCCAAGCAGTCTGAGCCATCCTCCCACCACCTCCCTCCGCCCTCCCCTTTCGGCGCCGAGGCCAGTAAGACCGCCCCGCCTGCAGCAGTTGCAGCCGTCGCCCCAGGACACGTCCCTGGAAGAAGGTCACGAGACCTGCACCGTGCGCGCGGTGTTGGACGAGCGCGGCAACAGCCCCGGAGTGGTGGCTGCGGAGGTGGTGAACCATAAGGGACCCACCCACGCACGTGGTGCTTTCTTGGGGTCTTTTTGTTGGACGTGAATTCTGAATCCCGGTGGTGTTGCGGCAAAAACGCCAATGTTGACTCTTGATCAATAAACTCCCCCCCCGGGGCCCCCCCCTATCAACAATGAGACTCCAGAACAATATGATAGAAAAACAATCAATTGATAAATAAATAAGGAACCCTTAGCTAGCTACCTCTGGAGCTACTCTGGCAATACTACGAATGAAAGGAATCATGTCTTAGCTATCTCTGGCAATACTAAAAATGAATAGAAATAAAAGGACTCATGACTTAAATTCATCAAATCTCAATGGACATCTATAAAATTTCAATGGAGTTCTGCATCCAAAGACCTTCAAAATCATCAAATTCCAAAGTGCGCACATACTTTTTGGAAGTTTTGGAATCCGTAAAGATAAAAGAGCTTTTGAACAGTAAAAGACAAAGGAAGAGGATCAGTTTCAAGAAAGCTCCAATCCAAGAAGCTACAAATCTCTAGACATTAATCTAGGGGCCCCAAAAAATAATGACAGAAACTTGCTTGCTGGACTACCCCCCTTGCTGGAATGATTTTGTTGTTTGTTCAATACTGTTGAATAAGGGATTTTGAAAAGAAAGCGCGCACATACTTTTTGGAAGTTTTGGAATCCTTAAAGATAAAAGAGCTTTTGAAAAGTAAAATAAAACAAAAGGAAGAGGATCAGGTTCAAGAAAGCTGCAATCCAAGAAGCTCCAAATCGCTAGACATTAATCTAGGGCCCCCCCCAAAATAATGACAGAAACTTGCTTGCTGGACTACCCCCTTTGCTGGAAAGATTTTTTGGTTTCTTCAATGCTCTTTAATAAGGGATTTTGAAAAGAAAGTGCGCACATACTTTTTGGAAGTTTTGGAATCCTTAAAGATAAAAGAGTTTTTGATAAGTTTCAATACTTTTTGGAAATCTTCAACTGTTTAATAGAAATCTCCATCCAAAAGCCTCCAAAAGCATCAAATCTCAAAATGGAAATCTCCAAATGTTTAATAGAAATCTCCATCCAAAAGCCTGTAAGATAAGCAAGTCTCAGCAAACTCAAAAGGGAAAAAGTAAACTATAACTATAACAATAAAAAATATCCAACTACAACTACCCCTCCCCAAAAAAAAGACATTATTCTGGGGGCCTTTATTAATTTGTGCAGGGAAAAAAACAATCATTATTCTGGGGTACTTTATTAATCCAAGGAAAACATCAGGTCATATGGTGTTTTCGACCTACTGGTGCCATAGCCTTCGAAGACCAAGAGGTTGGTTGACCCAAATTGATAAGTCTAAAATCCATGGTCCCTCAGTTCGCTAGGGTTTTGACCCTCACAACCAAGGTTTTGGACCGAACCAACATGTAGCAGTTGGTTCGGGTCCAGGGTTGCCTCTGGGGTATGACAATAGTATGGTTGTTTGATGTTGTTTGGCTTAACACTTGTTTGGAGGTATAGGGATACGTCCGTGCCAAAACCAACATGGCACACGTCTCCAGTGTTGTGGCCCTCTTAGCAACTGCTCCCCTCAGCTGAACAAAAATGAAAACTGGTTTGCGGGGTCATCCAAACACCTCCTGAACCGCCAGGCATACAACTCAGAATAGTCCAACCATTCACAACACAAGAAGCACCACGCTTTTGTCAAACATCAAATGTACCAGGAAACCCCACTTGGGCGTCATGCCGCCCTCCAAACCCCCTTCAAGGCGCACCATCCCCATGCCCCCGCTCCGCGCGCGTCACGCGTGCGCCACGAGCCGCGTCACGCGCTCCCAGCCGAACGCCGCCTGCCGACAGGAGTCCCAGGAAGGTGCCACCCAACAAGCTCGAGGCCGCTTGCGCAGCGGCGCCGGGACTCAAATCGAACTGCCTCAGCGAACCGCCCCGGGTTCGTCAGACGGGTTCGTCGAAGGTGACCGCCGGTTCGGAAGGAGAAGAAGGTGCGGTTCACCGGCGGAAGATCCCGAGACTCGGGGGTGGTGTGATGATGTGAAGTCGTTGTTGGGCGCGGTGCTTTTGGGTGCTGGGGGGTGCCTTTTTGGGGGGCACAGTACATGAGTGCTGATCTGGAGTGGGCTGATGGCGTTTTTGAGACATCCTCCAGAGGCACTCGAAAGGCAAATGGAGTGAACCCGTGTGGACGAATTCACTTGTTGCCGTCCCGGAAGACATCTGGACGCGACAGTCGCTAGACTCTTGAAGCTGTGCTATAGGTCACCTGGACCCCGTGTCATGCGCCCCATCATGCGCCCATGTCACTTGTGGCACGGCCCCGCAACAAAGGTTCGCTCCTTCAGAAAGGCATCGTGCTGGCCACTTGCAAGAACCCTTGTGCCGCTGTGGGTGTTTAGGTAATTTACTTTTCGTTTCTTTCTCAGGCCCTGGCAAGATCGTCTTGCCCACTCCAGTGGCTCAACGTGAAGTCTTTTGGCTCAACGTGGTCCCCACGCCGACGGACCACGACTCCGTGTCGAAGCAAATCACCGCTGAAGGCAGTACTTAGAGAGTTCCGAACTTCGGTAAACCCTTGACCGCCTTGACCTGGGAAATCCTCTGAAGCTTCACTCCCTATAGGGATCCGTTTTCGTACCTTCACCTCAGGTTCGGTATCCTCCGCACGACCCGACGTGACATTGGCACCGTCGAAGATGTCTCCTCCGTCCTCACCGTAACCTGAGGTGAAGGTACGAAAACGGATCCCGGGACTGTGAAGCTCCTCTGAACCAAGAGTCACATTAAAGGCTGCCTGCCTGCCCCAAGTCCCATCCAGTGAGTGGATGTGACCGTTCCGGGCACCCCTATTCTCCCAATCAATCGGCATCCCGACATGTGACTGCTGGAAGTTCACTGGTACTTTTCTCCTGCAAGTGTTCGTGCACAGCTCCGGCCTAAACCTTCCCAGCCAAAGCTGCTCTGCCATCATCACAGACAAGTATCCTTAGTCGCATCTCGTGCGCAGCGTGCGCAGCCACTGTTTCGAGTGAAACGGCAGAGCTGCAGATTGTGCTATCAGGGCATCTTTTTGAATCTCTTGAGATGTGGGTTGAGACTAGATAGCACAATCCCCCAAAAGTGGTTGATGTGGATCCCCCTTTTCAAATGCCAACCAATGGTCAACGCGACACTCCGAAGAAAAACACATCGCATGGTTACGTGGGGCATGCCGGGCATGGCATCCACTTCCATCTGATGTGTACACAAAACTTGGACACGCAAACGTCCGAATCATGGAGGCTTGAATTTGTTCAATCAACACATGTGCTTAGAACGTGACTGTTATGCAACTCCCTGTGCATGTCGCTGAGGATCTTGGTGCTTTGCTTTTGATGTTGGGGACCCTCGTGCTTGTACCTTGGACACCTCCACTTTGCTTATTGTTCATCACCCTTTGGCGCCTCCACCTCCACCTCCACCTCTTCCACCGCCCTTTGGCGTCCGCGAAGACTCGCCGGCGCGTCACACATGACACGCGTCTCTGCCGCCCAGGCGGCCACCCAAGGACCAAATGCAGTTGCTGCCGACGAGGACCCCCAAGGCCAACCAGCCATTGAGGTCGCCGCTTAAGCGACGCCACTTGGCACCTCGGCGGCTCAACGAGCGGAGGATCGCCGGAGACCCAGGCACCCCACCCGACGTGCTCGGTCCGGTCATCCTCGGTCCGGTGTTTGTAGTGCTCGGTCCGGTAGGATCAACTCCTGCCCTATGGATCCACATACCGAACCTCAGAAGGTAATTGGACCCTCCTGGCGCCTACATAAATAGTCTCCAATCACCTTCTCAGAAGGTATGTGGATCCATAGGGCAGGAATTTCATGAGGTCAGGGAACTGACCTCAAGGGCAAAACAAGTTGATCGAACACTCCACAGCTCATGAGGTCAACCTCCGCCATGATCCGATACTTGGACTCACACTCCATGCTTCCAGTCCAATAGAGGCCCATTGAGATATATCCCAGACGCGACCGCGACGTCTCAGGACTGGCATATTGACATACATTGGGGTGGTTGATGACGGGCGTCAATGGAGATACATATTACAGTCGCATGGAGCGTCTGGGATATTATATAGTCCCTGGAATAATCAACCGTGGAAGTGGATATCATGGTCCCTTGGATAACCATTTTCCGGATACCACCAGGTGGTGCCATCCACTGAGTATAATTCTATTCCAGGGAGTGAAATTCCAATCCAGCTGATAATTGTCTGTAATTCTTCTCTGGGACCTTCCCAAGGTTCATAGTCACTCCTTGGCTCCTTGGACAATGCCAAACACTCCATGAATATATTAGCTTACATTGACCCCCGAAAAAAAGAAAACAAACTCCATGTCTGTCATATATGCCAATCAATTGACCCTTCTGGCACCACCCCTGGCCTGATCGGTTAAACATACATTTAAAAATACTAGTCCCATCAGTCGTGTCTGGATAATGTAATTATTCATGTCAGTCATAAAGATGGCGGTCGTGTTTGGACAATGATCCAGAGTACCTGCTTCCCTAGGGATCCACATACCCTCTGAGAAGGTGGAGATACTGTTATGTAGGTGCCAGGAGGGTCCAGTCGTACCGATCCTGAGGTTCGGTACGACTGGATCCCTAGGGCTTGTGAGGCCTGCCCAATGAGGGGATCGGATCTTCCGTCGGGTCCGACCCTTCCTCCATGCCCATTCACGTCCATCGGCGATGCAGTTTCTGGAAGCTCCCATGGAGAGAGCGGTACCTGGACCCTCCAGTTCGTACCTTAGAAAATGGGACATGACCCCTACAAGTCCAGTCTGACCCAGTAAAACCTGGTCTTTTGCCTCCTTAAGTATTGGTGTTGTGTGACCATCCCCAGTAAAATGAGGTCTTTGACTTGTAGGGTGACCATCATGACCCCAACAAAAAAAAGGGCGGTACGACGACGGCCACAGATCGACTCCGAGGTACGAGTTCCAGGTCGACTTCAGGGTCTTAACATGTCGTTCCGAAACACGAAGATGTCGCGAGGTGCTGGGATTCAGCTTTCCGCCGGTCAACTGACCGACATTTCCCCCACGTCCTGACTGATCCGCTTGTGATCAGTGGACCGGGGTTCCGAACCCGGTTTCGAACCGGCTGCTGCTGGCCCCGGTTGGGATGGACGCGCGCGGAGTGAAGGACGTTCCAAGGCGCCATAGTTTTCCATCGAACTGGTCCCTTTGGGCGACTCCTCTCGGTGAATTCCACCCGCTAAGAGCCTGGCGGACGACTCACGCGCGCGCGCATCGGACTAGCCTGGACCTTCCAACGACCAAAAATTTCTGGTCGTTTTGGTTTTATGGTCGTTTTGGTCGTTTTGTTTGTATTGCGTTACTTTACGGGTTTTTGTGGTCGTTTGCTGTTCTTTTTTTTGCGTGCGTTTTGTGCTAATTTTTGGTCGTTTTGTCAGTTGCGCTGATTTGCGCTTGTTTGCTCGGAAAACCGGGTCCATAACCAAAACTACCATAAGTTGTTGGTCGTTGGAAGATCCAGGAGTACATGATCCGTATTTTTTTGGGTATGCAGCTTGAAATCAAAGAAACATGCACTATAGAACCCAGTCTTAAAAACATGTCCGTTCCAAATGGTTGGGCGTTAGTCTATTTGCACGACGAATGGATTGGAAGTAGTCAAAAAGCTGGGTCAATTGACACTTTGGCCTTGTCGAAAGAAAGGCGATCGAAAGAAAGCTCGAAGGGGTCCCTCAAAACCTAAGGATTTGAGACTCCAAACCCTACAAGATGAGGGTCTGGGCAAGCAGAATTCGTCTCACAACTCAGAAGCCAGTTTCCTTTTCGCCCTGACCGCGACCGAAGCCAAAAGAGACTCTGGAGAGACTCTGACCGATGGTGACCGAACTTACGGGCTACCGTGTCTTTTTCCGAACATCCTGTGATCTCAATGTGGTTTCTTCAGCTCCTCTAGTTTAGGGTAATATTCAGTATAGTCTATCCTGGTTCTTCAAAGTGACCTTTTGATAACCTGGTTTGAGGTCACTTAAGCCTCCTAAGGATCACTTAGGAACCTTCAAAAGGTCACTTTGAAGAAGCTGGATGATGTAAAAAAGACTCGAACGGACGGTCCAGGTACTTGTTTTCATGTTCAGATCTTAAAGGATCTTGAAGGGTCCATGGTCCTTTTTAGGGGGGTGACTTCTGATCGCAGGACTGAATTCGAGTGTGCGTCGTCTCAGTTTGCATGTGTTTATAGTGCATCTGAGGTTCCAGGTATGTTTGTGAGGTCTTGACAGGAATCTTATAATCTTTAAAACTTCATCTGCTGCTCCTGGTAGTCTGATGAACTCATTCTTTCAAGTAAAGGAAGCTCCCTCCAACCGCCCTCCTTCCAACGGCTCTCCTGTGCATGTGGTAGAGGCACACCAGGCATGCCACACCTGCGAAGCCTGCGCGGCGCTACTCCGATATGCTGGGCTTGGAGAGATATTCTGATTTGGAAAAACATTGAAAAAAACATCTTCTGAATTCTCATCTGAAGCATCTTTTGACAGGGAAAACCACAACATCTTGGGTGAACCATGTAGTGGTCAGATTCACCTATATGGTCTGGTCGCAGGGCTCAGGGCTCGGTCCGATTCACCCGATTCCCGAGCACTCCCGATTCCCGACCGAGGGACACTCATGTCTCACCGACCGGTTTTTGGGTGCTTCGAGGTCAGCGTTGAAGTGCTGTATTCACACTTGGAGAGGTTGCTGCACCCAAAAACCGGTCTGGAAAAGGGGATGTGGACATGACCAAACGCCTTGTGTTTAATTAAAACATAAATAAAACCTCTTGCAAGGTACATAGGCTGTTGAGGCCGATCAAGCCTACCACAGCCGATCTGGCACCAAATTCACCCCCCTGGCAGGTGAGGAGGTTCAAATCCCACATCTGTCTTTCAGGCTCCTCACAGTGCAAAGATCTGCAAAGCCTCTATGAACGACTGGTGCCCGACGAAAGCACCAGTCGTCTATAGTTCGTTCACTTGACGGTCGACCTGGCACAATCCCAAGGGTGGTGAGGTGGATAGACCCTCATCAAGTCGTGTGTACTCTTCACTAGCCATCCTCTCAAGGTGGGTGTTGAAAGCTAAGTAATTCCATTCCTATATATCGAAATACTCCACAAACATCCGCTGCGCGGATTGACGGCCATCCCTGCCCATCCCTGCCCATCCGGCAAGCGTGGGCTTTGAAACCAAAAAAGGTCCCTCGCTGTTCAAAAACAAACACCAAAATGACCCTTTGAGGTTTCACAAGTTGGACGCCATCGCTGGTATAGGTTGGAGGCCATCTCTATTAGGTTGGAGGCCATCGCGGCCATAGGTTGCCTTCGATGAAGCGGGCTCTCCAGGTTCAATGACCAGTCACCCAAAAACCTCAACCCCCCTGCCGCACCGGTTTCGCACCGGCTTACAGCCGTCGCTGCCTCCGTAGAGGTAGAGAGCAGAACGCCAGGTGAAGCCCCACTTCAGCAGCTGCCCCAGCAGCAAATCGCCCACAGCTCCTGGGACCATGACTCGACCAGTCTGAAAGATCCCCAGTCTGAAGGACTTCGACACTCATCTCAGATGCAGGTCACCTGGTAAAACTTCAAGAGTTTCCTGAAGTGAACAGGCCCTCTTTTTTTCCATGCTCCGAGTAACACGAACAAAATGATCCGGACTGGAGGGAGGAGTGACATACATGGGATGATTCCGAAACTTTCTATGGGGTAAATGATTGTTAAATGATATGTATAATTCTTCCAGCCCCATTCGTCTGTTCGATGGGTGATTACTGTAGACCTCTGAAAAAGGGTTGCTGTCCAATGGGCTTCTCTGGAATCCTTCAAACGTGTGGCTCAAAATGGCTCAAAGATCGCGTCAAAGCAGCCAGGCGTGTGCAGTGTGACGGAAGAAATCGGCAGTTCCAACAGGTCCTGTGGGTCCAAGTCAGTTGGACCGGTCGTTGCTCATGCAAAAACACATGCTTAAGGATGTAAGCTTGACCAGGTTTGGACCTGGGTCAGACCGGACGTACGGAGGGTTAATCCTTACATGGTAAAGCCAGCCCATGGCTTCCTTTCTTATTATAATTTATATATGTTGGACGATGTTTGTCCATCACTTGTTTTCACTCGTTGGATCTTCTCCCTGTGCCAAACCCGTGACCCACTCACCACGCTTTGCGACAGACACATGTCGCATCCATCCACGTCCTGAAAGTCTGGAGGCCAAGGCCATGCAGAAGAAGAACTCATCTTGTCGCTCCTGTGCTGCAGCAGATTGGAATCAAACGCAGGAAATTCATTCGGATGTTCGTTGATCCGGCCATTGACTTGCGTAAACAAGTTCCGAAGATGTTGTGACTTCAGTCTCACTTCAACAGCGATTCTTCACACTTGGCACTCTCCAACAACTGGTAGACTCAAGAAGAGCAAAGTTTTGGCCGGTATAACTACTACCCTATGGATCCACATACCACCCTCCCTAAAAAACTGTGGTAGTGCGTTCGACGCTTTTTTATGTTCCCGCTCCAGTCGTACCCAACCGAACCGAAAGGCTTCGTTTACATGTAATTCGATTGAACGAGATGGCAGCCTGCATCACAGAAATCTCAAATATGTTGTAACTTGGAAGTGCCCAGTGTCACCTCTCAATTGGGGTCGAACAACCTGCCACCCGGAAAAGGAAAACAACTGAAATGCTGCTCGACAATTCGTCTTTTGAACACAATTATAGTTGAATTTATATGAAATTCATTGAAATTCTACGATCCACATACCCTCTGAGAAAGTGATTGGAGACACTCTTATGTAGGTTTGAAGGGTCCCATTACCTTCTGAGAAGCTATGTCATGGATCCCCATAGGGATAGTGGTTTTACTTGACGTTTCTTCACGTGTCCGCTGTGGCGAACCGCAGTCCGCAGATCCCAGCTCTCTCTACCGTCTGCCAGCCACCGTGCCGAACGACGCGGCACCAGCGGTTCGAGCGAGTTTGGATCGACAACGGTCTCCAGGTGGATGCTTTGGAAGGCGATGCTGCCCAAAGAGGGCCACAAAACACCTGAGAGGTTGTTCGTGCCACACCACACCACCACGACACCACCGGGTGGAGGTGGTTGGAGTTGGTGGTTTCCATTCATGAGGTCATCAGGTAATCAGGTACTCATTGCAAACGGAAGGTTCAAGTATACAGTATAAGCTGCAGATAAATGTCCCAACCTTAAAGGGTCTGTTCGATCTTTTTGATCGGGTCTCTTTGGCCGATTGGGGGGCATAGTTCATAATACCTATATTAGATCTTCATGAAGCACAAATTACCGCTGAACTTTATTGTATTTAGGCTCAAAGTTCCCCCCCATATTGTTTACCGCCGCAGCCTCGAGTGTCAAAAACGCCGAGACACTATTACATGCACATGCAGGAGGCGGAACCAGAATTTGAATGAAACAACCTTCAGCAAACACTTGCCACCTGATGCCAGTTCCTGATCTAAATCGTTTGAACTCACTGATTGTAGTGAGGGGGAGAACGCCTTGTGAACAAAAAACAAGACATGAATATAAACATTAAACAACATGCAAGTGAAAGCATCCAGTGAAATCCTGTTTAACAAATGACTTTCACCACTGTGGAAACTTCCTGGAATCAGTGGGAGGCGACACAAACACAGGGAGCAAGAACACCTAAGCATGGACAAGACCATGCCTTTTCCCGGCGGTCGTTCGGCCCAAGAGAAGGCTGTAGGTACGCTTTGAGACAAACTCATTTGACAGAAGCGACATTGGGTTTCAAATTTGACGATCAAAAACATTCAGGAGGCATGTATCACAAGCAAATCGCAAATCAAGAACCTCCCAGGAGGCATGTATCACTAATATATGACCTTCATTCAATTGCTCTCCCGCCCCATCCACGACGTTTACTGACAAGGCACCCTTCACCAAATGCACCAGGAGCAGGTTCAGGATCTGTCACGGACTTCCGGTGCTCCATACACCGGAGCAACGACCAACTGTTTGGTCTTCGGAAAATGGTTATATCCTCTGTGGGCCATGCCATCTACATGTAAATGATAATTGTTCCACGCACTTTGACCACTTCAAATCCAACCCTCTCACACCTGCTTGATGCTTTCTGGGGGCACACCAAAGGCTGCAGGGTCACATTTCGGATCGTCCAAGAGGCCTTGTTTTCTCCGATTCTTCCTCACCCACCTTTGAAGGAAACCTGTCATCTGGGCGCGCATGAGGGTCTATGTCACTCATCTGCTCACCCCCCGTGCAGCTTCCCTGGAAAGACATCACGACTCGCCAGTGTTTCTGACTGCGCCATGAAAAAGGCCCTGGAAAAGGTTTGTGAGGCAGTGCGGTATCGAAACGTCCACCTGTTGATTGTGTCTAGTGAGTGAAGACACATGGAGACACAGATGCCCTGAAAGGTTAAAGGTGCACTTTTCTTGGGTAAGTCTGATGAGTTGCACGAGAAAAGCTCCAAGTTGCTTGGGGGGGGAGGGCACCATCCGAATCCGGGTGTCCAGTGAAGATCCAGGGTTGTGTGGTAGTCCATGGGTGACCCCTTAGATCGCAGAACTGCCAAAGTCCACGAATTCTGGGGAAGAAATCTGGCAGCATCTGAGGGTCCTGGGGTCCGGATGGAACACACTGGAAAACCACGGCTTCCAAATCCCCCAAAAAGAGCTCCTGACCCATCTCCTCAGCTGGGCACAACCCCCCCCAGCTAACACCTGAAACCGCCCCGTGAAACCCGCGCAACCCGCGAAACCCGGCAGTTCGCTCGACGCCGGCCGCTCGCGGTCCACCGCGCGCCAGGAGGGAGGCGGACTGCAGGTGGGAGGCGACGAAGAGCGCGGTGAAGGTGTACATGGCCTCGACCGCAATCAGGTTCACTGGCCTCCGGTGCGGTCTGCATCGCTGTAGAGGCATCGAGCCATCGCGTCGTGCCAACGCGGCGGTCGGCATCGCGTCCGGGAACGACTCGTCAGGGTGACGACCCAAACAAGGTCAACAAGGCACCTTTGGAGCCCTGCATGGTACCTGGACCGTCCGAGCACCTCACAGAATGGATTCAAATATGCTTGTTACACGGGATCATCTCCCAATTAGTTGGGGTTCGGAGACCTGGCTGGCTTGTCAGTTTCGTGTTTCGGTGATCTTTGCCACCTGAACTCAAAAAAAAGAACAACCCAGACGCTCATGGGCCCTCATATGGAGGGGTCGGGCCCTCATATGGAGGGGTCTGGGGTCTCAAACCCCTAGGTTTTGAGGGACCAAGGGCTGTTTGGAGCGTCTGGGAAACTATATATACGTATTCTTGTCTCGGACACGCTAATAATCATCATGAATTGGATGTTGATCGTATGTACCTGGAGTCTCAGTTCGTACCTCGGAAAATAGGTCGTGCTTGTTTTTATGGGATCATGTCCCATGTTCTAAGGTACTGGGTCAGTCGGGTCCAGGTACGGTTGATCACACGCCTCTTTCCTATCTCTCAACCCGGAAACTCGGTCGGTGTCGAGTTTCCAAGCATTCTAAACATCGGTGGTTGGACGAGTTTCGGGTCCATTGACCTTCATGGCCCGACAAGTGTCGGGTCATGGGCTCCACTCGTGCACTCTTCGCTACGTATACACTCCTCCAGTCCCGGAGGCGACCGGTGGCAACATCCACCGCGCCACCGGCTTTCTTCGGGTCAACCCGCGACCCGGGAAGAAGGGACGAGAACTTCCGTGATCGCATGAACGGCGGAACCCGGGAACGGTGTCCCTTCGCTGGTCCCTTTCTTCCGAGGGGGAGTGCTTGGGGGATCTTGGGGAAACACAAGAAAATCGATGGACTACCTGTGGATGTTCTTCTTTGTTTCTGCTGCGACTCCTGACTCCTGAGAAGAATCCGTTCCTACAACCCACCCCAAAAACAAGGAACCATTTGCCGTGAAGCAAACCGCGGTGGATTGAACCCGCAATTCGGGTGAACATTCCAATGCTGGGCATGGCAGTCCACCCAGCATGACTGAGGTATACTTCGGGGATACTTAGGCTAGGGTTGTTTAACATTGATACAAACCCACATCACGCATGAGAACACAATTGTTGTTCAACCAGGGACATACAGAAGTGATTAGCTCTATAGTGCCAGCCGACCATGCACTTATGATCACTGTGTCTTATCCTTTGTTCTGGTCTGGCGCTATTGCACTGTTCTTCCTGTCACCAAGCAAACAACCTGCAACGCAAAAAAATCAAGGAAGCAAACCATCATGACCCCCGGTGAGATCAAACATATGTTTAAGCAGTTTCAAGACACCCATGAAGAAAACACATACTCGACTAAACCCTCTCTCCCATCATCATGTGGCCTTGCTCGATCGCCCCGCCCCATCTCGGTAGCTCGGGGCCCCCGACTCGACGTAATCCTGAGAAACGTCAATCGATTCGGTGAACTCAGTCCCTGGTCGATGTTCGGTGTGGTGCAATTCATGTTCAGTTCACGCACCCCATATTTGGGCTCCAAGCTCGTTGGAAAGGACCACCGAAAGGGGAACCGAAACGAAGGTAACTGGAGCCCTCCTTTCTACCTGCATTTGACCCCTTGTGTTGCTATTCTATGGGGGCCGGCACGACGATGCCAAGTGCCGAAGGGTTTGGCATGGCAAAGAGGGTCAGCCCCTGCAAAGCTGGACAAACATGGTACGTGGTTGAAGGCATGGGGCAGGCTGAGGCCCATACACGGCTGATCACGCCGTATCGTGCCGCCTCGCAAACCATGTCTTGAAACGTTTACCGCACATTGATGTGGCAATGCTCGTCAACCGTCATCAACGGGCAAAAAACAGAGTAAAGAATCAAGAGAGGAACATATCCTGTACTCCAAATAACTATGTACTGTCACCAGGAACCGAACCAGTTCAACCCAATCCATGCGGCTTTTACATTCCACCTGGACCACGACCCGGGCCCCTACCTGCACCTGTTCCGACCGGTTCTGTCGATCCGTAGTCGCCGAGGCTCCGCCAAAGGCCCAGCCAGCAGAAGGCCCAGTGCCTCTGTCCGGTTCGGTTTTTAGAGAAGGTCGGCTCACCGAACCTGGTCCTACCGCCAGCAGCGGTCCGGTCACCCGAATAGGTATATTATCCAGGTATCTATGCACAAGAGATGCACGCTACCCAGACTGGAAGTGGAGTTGTGGCGTGTATAAGACCTGCCAATATGGATCACACCAGCAGCTAGTAAACACGGTAAACATTGGAGTTGTGGAGTTGTGGAGTTGGCGTGCGTATGTGTTCTGACCTGCCAACATTGAACCGGACTGAAAGAAGTGACCGATCAGTTCATCCTTGTTGAAACGTCCAAGGAGCACAACCCCCTAGACAACCCTAATGATCCTAATGTAGGCACATGTAGGCACATATTGCATAAAAATTACATGGATTGTTCTGGTCATAACATATCTTTGATGCTATACAGTCATAAGACCTGCATAAGGGTGGTGCAGCTTGGTCAAATTGCTCTTCACCAACCACAATCCCTGCCCTGAAAACCCAGTTTGGTCAAGTTCCTCCCCAAGAGAGAAAGACACAATCCTTCTCCCCACTTGCTATAATACTCCCTGGTACTATCACTAGACTCCCGCTGCTAAACCCTCCCCTGCGTTCCGTTCGCGCTGGCAACAAGACCGGACCAACCAGTGTGCGCGTGGCTGCCTCTCACGCCCAACGGGTGTCGCGCTGGTCAAAGCATCAGGCAACGACAAGAGGAACAACCTCCCCCTGCATACCCATCTGGCCTGAAAATCCCCACGCGGTTGGAGACCTACTCCTCTCGTGCAAAGCCCCACTCAAAGAAAGGGTAGAGAAGAGTAGTCAAGAAGCCACAAAGGTTGAAGAACCTTGTAGACTATCCCAGTTCGTTACCCCAGGTGACGGGTCCTGGACAAAGGTCACTGGATACCTCTCTAGTTCGTCTCTGGCCTCCGCCAGTGTGGTCGTCCAATTCACCTGGAGCGTCGATGTCTTGCTCCAGCCCAGGTGGCTATCTGCCTGACACGGCGGCCATCAGGGTCGCGCAGCCGAAGACGCATCGCAACATGGCATGAATGATGCTCCATGCCAGGACCTTCCCAGTGACCTCAGGATTGGTAACTGACTTTTTCAAGGCCTGTTTGTGATCTCATGATGGAATATGTACAGTCCCATTGGGGTGGTTGATGTCAGGGGTCAATTGATCCGGCCTATCTTCCAGTCCCAGCGTCTATCGCAAGGAAATGGCGAGTTCGCGCTTTGAACAGGGAGGGAAGGTGTGATGGTTCAGTGATCAGTGGGACACTCCCCAATCCCCAAAAGGTTGCAGGTTGCACGTGATCCACAGGTTTGATCTACTGAGTCAATGTATGAATCTTCCAGTGCCATGGAGTGTCTATAGGATTCTATAGGTGACATGCACCAAAATCATGCAAAATGGTGTCCAATGAAGGCGCATAGAGCATAGTGGGCTGGGCTGGGTAGTCTATTGGAAACCCACCTCGCTAGTGGTCCAGGTCGTTTACACCAGTTTCCATGATCTGCTTGGTCAGCCAAGCATTCACTGTGACCCCCCCCATCAGCATCCATCCTACGTACGTCCAGAACCTGAGCCAGGTCCAAAACCTGGTCTTTCACATCCTTAACCACGTCCAGTCAGTTTTGAGAGTCAAACAGGCCGGTAGGGCCCATCATCTAAACCCAAGACGTCCAGTCACCTCCCTTCTCCGTTCTCCTCGTCACTCCGCGCGACGCGACGCAACGAAAAAAACGCGTCGCCTCCCAGGCTGGCAGCACGGACCAGAAGTAGTACGTGCCGCCAGTGACCTCAAAAGCGGCAGAACGGACGACCCGACGACAGGGATCCGCCCATCGTCGATCCGCCCAAAAGAGAGAGAGAGAGAGAACGAGAGAGAGAGAGACAGTGAGTTTGGTGTGGCCCACCAGGAAGTTTGGGAGTTGTTTTTGTTGATTACAAAAAACACAGGTCGAAGAGGAACCGGAAGGGATTTGAGACTTCAACACCAGGTCAACCGAACACTTTTTCATGGTTTGAGCGGAAGACGAACAGGCAAAGGTCCGCTGGTTGGTGCCATCCAAAAGTAAGAAGTCATGTATACAAGAAACTGGAGGGGCTCCATGCAGGAGTCACTCTGATGACCAAAGGTGTCCCTCTGATGACCGGGAAGCGCGTGGTGTAACCGACTGGACTGGTTCTTCCAGCGACGTTTTTAGTGATCGGAAAGCAACTGCGAGCGGCACCAAGTTGGGTCATGGTGGCTTCAACTAGTGTTGTACTATCATGAAGCGTCTCACCTCGCCGGTGATCATCGAAGTTCAACCATACCGCCACCCTGAGCATCTAAGTGACCCTTAGCAGGCCTTTGAAGAACCAGGATAGTTTGTTGTAATTGATTTGTTCAGGTTGATTTGAAAATCATATGTTCAAAAAGTATCAGATTGATTTGCTTGATGTGTTTGTTTCTTGATTTGTATATTGATTTTGAGATTGGTGTTGAAACTTAGAAAGCAACTATGTTTCCTATTGATTTTGCAGACTTATTGTCATTTTTGGAAAAGTGGTTGTATCAATTCTATTCTATGAGTCACGCAAGTGCAGGTAAACACTTCAATGTAAGCAGCCTGCAAGACCTTTCTTGGCTCTCCAGCACCTTCCCTGAGTTGCCTGCAGTTTTTCTGGACCCTTGTGAAAGGGAACTCAAAGAACCTCTTGTGAAAGGGTTTTCACCTTTGGAAAAGGGTCACGGCCAGTGGGGAGAGAGGTGGCTCTAGACACAAGTCAAAGCCCTGAATATAGAAACAGTGCTTTTGATGACGCTGCTGATGGGCCAGGAGGAATTGCTGATGCAATTTTAAAGGGTGCGAAACCCTGTCCAGAAACAATGGTGTGGACCCTAAAGGCTTGATCCATGCCTTGGACTTCATCAATGATACCTTTGAGTTGCAGCCAACAGCAAAGGTACACCCACAGCCTCTGAGGAACAGTCTTCTGGCAGAAGCCCCAGCTCAACAACACTTGTCAAAGTGGAAGCCTTTGGATACATATGAGATCTGAAAGGATCAGTGTGGCGCTGTCCCACACAAGAAAACTGGCAAGCCTGTGTCAATGCCCTTCTGGGCTGGAGCTGACCAAGCTTCAAAACACCTTGAGAAAGTTTATCTTGCAAGAAGATGATGCCACTGACACACCTTTGGAAAAAGGGCAGGGGCAAGGACAGGTGCTGAAGTTTCCAAGGCTGGCAGCAGCACAAAACTGAAGAGGTGACTTTCAGTCGTGTCAGCCTGGATTTCCAGGAATTTCCAGCACTGTTGAAATGCACAAAGGAGAACAAAGCAAAGGCGGACCAAGGAGCAGGGCCTAGCAGACTCTTGAAAATGAGGGTGGGGCAAACGCAACAAATTGCACAATTGGAAGCAGACCCTGACCTGAGAAGCAAGATGGGCTTGGAGAGAAAGAAAATGAGCAGGCCAAAGAAAAAAAGGCACCATCACAGGCGTCATTCAAAAGGACTGCGATCTTTGCAAAAGGGACCAGCAAAAAAAACAACCACCTTTGCATTGGAAGGCCCAGGGCCATGAGTGAAACTACAGAAAATTTCTGGCAGTGGGCCAGAAAGATCATATGCTTTGGGCAGCAAAGTGGCAGGGCAACCCGCCAGGCTCATTGTTGAGGTCACTAAGAAGATGAGCAAGAAGTACAGCTGGGTCCTACAGGATCATTGACTCCTTGGAAAATGGGAATCTAAGCAAGGAAAAAAACAAGGAAACTCAGAGCCAAGCTTTGCAAACAATACATTTGAAATACGGGCGTGGGCAGGTCACACCACCCCAAGAAAGACATACAAGGATCTCAGCAGCAGCACCAGGCTTTCCAACACCTTTGAGAAAGGGTGCCTTGAGAAAACTGTGGCCCAGCTGGCCTTTGAGAGATGGTGTAGAAAAAATCAAGCCTTTGAGAAACGGTGTACAGTAATTCAATCCTGTGAGAAAACGGTGCACCTGCTGGAACTGAGAAAGGGATGGTTTGCAAAGAAACTTGGGGCAAAGAACCTTTGAAAAACGGTTCACACAGGAACTTGAAGACCTTTGGGAAAGGGTAAACAAATTTGAAGTAAAGAACCTTTGAGAAAAGGACTACAAAGGGAATGAGGAGCAACCTTTGGGAAAGGGTTTTGTACAAAACGTACAGAGACACTTGCATGTGTCAAAGCATGCGCTGCCTGTGTGAGGAATGGTGGGTGGGTGTGAGGCTTTTGTTTCTTAAAAACAATAAGCTTTGTAAATAAGTTTTGTAAATGATGTTGTTTATGCTTGCTGTTGGGGTATGTATAGGCTATTCCTGTTTTATGTTGGGGGTATCTGTAGATGTGTTGGGGAATGTGTTGGGGTTGTTTCTGTTTGGCAACATGCCGTTGGTCACACATGAGAAGGCATGTTCCTGCTGCAGCCCGTTTGAACTCAAGCATTTTGGAGACGTCTTTTTGGTTTTATAGGAGGAGGTGGGGGGATGGAGGCGGAAAAGGATGGTGGTGGAGATGGAGGTGGTGGTGGAGGCCCTTCAGAAAGGGGGAGGTGGCAATGGGACAACTCTTCGGAAAGCAGTCACGCCTGCGCCAACTGGAACAGTCATGACGACCGGGGGCCCAGGAAGAGCTACACAGCTACACACTAAGGAGGAAGCACAGCATAAGTGACAGCAGGGACATGTGAAGGAGGAAGAGAGAAAGGAAGGTGAGAAGAGGACACCTTTAGAAAAGGGTGATTTGAAGGAGGATGCACCTTTGGACACGGGTGGCTCAAAAGGATGGTGCACCTTTGCAAAAGGGTGATGTGGAAATGAAGAAGGAACCACCTTTGGAAAAGGGTGCTTTGAAGGAGGGAGCACGTGTGGAAGGGGGGTGATTCAACAGCCCCACCACCGCGGGTGTCATCGCGGTCTTGCAGGTCTGAAAGGAAAGGCGGCTTGCGATGCAAACCTCATCACCAGGATGCCCCAATGTCTGCCTTAGATTAGCAGCAATGGGAGATCTGCTCCAATCAGGAGAGAATGCCCATTTGTGCATGCGCCCGGGTGTGTTGCATTCATTCGTGCGAATCAAGACATCGGCATGAGGCAAGCGTTTGAGGTTGATGGCTCCCTCCCAAGGCCGCTCGTGGAGTTCATAGATGAACTCCACCAGCACAGCACCGGGCCAGAGGGCCCGGGTCCAAAGAAGGACCTCGGCACTGGAGCGCTGGATGCTGAGAAAAGTGAGAGAAATGGCCATGTGGCGAATGCTAGACACGTCAACATGAACTGCTGAATGGGACTGTTGTGGTAGGCGGTCGACAGATCTTCCAAATCCATGAAAAGCTGCCCATGCTTCGTGAGCTTTTGGCAGGCGTCCACACACGCCCCACAGCTATTGCACCCAGGCTCAGCAGACCCTGCCCGTTGCTGTAGAGGGACGCTATCCATGCGCAACAAGCTGGTGGGTGAACCACGCTTCAGAACGCAGCACATGTGACGGACACACGTTCCGCAGCATCATCTTTTGCACGTCAACAGCCAGCCGGGGCATGAAGTGCTCGAATGTCGTCAAAGTCCGTCCCAGACCACCACGGCAAGGTCGCATCGTGGCCAAATGCACCGGTAAACGCGCCAGCAAGCGTGAGCCCAACATCATCTCTTTGCCAGGTTTGCAGCTTGGCACTGGATTCAGCAAAAATGCAGCTAGATCAGGTCACTTAACCTCTCTTGGAAGCAAATGCTGCCTCTCCTTGAATTAGATGCTCCGAACCACCCGCCCAGTCCTTCCAGCGCTTGCATTCCTGGTCCCAGCCACAGTGAAGACGATGACGGCGAGGCCTCAGAACGGGTTGGTCTGTCGACACTGTGGTCGACTCCTGTCGCTTTTCGTTTTGTTGGAAGGCATCTCCATCGCCCATCAGCGAAGTGATAGCATGTAATATCGGGTAGGTTCAGATACGAGTCAGTGGGTTCAAGATGGTTCAAGCATCACAAGTTATACAGGTTGAACATGTCGTGTGAGTGGGTTCAACTATATCCCAGTACTTTAGGTTGAACGTAAAACCACAGGAAACATGGAGCCCCACATATACGCAGGACCCCAGGATTCTGGGGGCGCATGCACAACGAGGACTACAACCAGGCTGGTGGATCGAAGGTTGGTTGTTACGTGGATCGATCTCGCGCTGGTGGATCGATCTCGCTCCCATCCAAAGAACACATTTTGCGCCAGTGAAGATTCGGTATGAAGACCTCAACCCAAAGATACCAAAGATGTTAGAGGGTCCAATGAATCAGGATTCGGGATTTCCTGGGGTGTCCGAACTGACCTGTAGAAGGACCTCCAAGCAAATCAGACCAATCGAAGCATCGTCATCCACTGTAGGATAGACCGCTGCTGGGTGATCCAGAATACGATCGGCTTCTGAAACAGTTTTGAACACGAGCCTCACATCGTCCATCGTTTGGGTCATCGCCAGAGTCGTATTTGTATAGAAACTGATGCACCTCCAAGTATAATCATCTTTCTGAAGCAGCTCGTTCGGCAGTTTCGCTTTGTGGAATAAAGGGGATGAATGGGGTATTTTCAGCAACCCTGCACATGATGAATCAAAGGAATCAGGGTGTCGATCCGTCTCTGGTTTTAGTTTTGAGAACAATTCATGTACTGAAAGCCGACCTATGCGAAGGTCAAAACAGGTCCTCAGGGACCACGCCGCTCGCGGCCTATTTCTCTCGGCTGTGCTCGAGCCCCACCCTACGGGCAAAAGGGGCATCATGTACATGAACTGGGTGCTTGCACCACCCAAAATCCTTCTGGCCCTTTTGGCCTTCTCATGTGAAAGGAGGGTACTCCGGGACCGGTTGGTCAGCGTCCCATGGCCAGTTAAATTTCTCAGCCAGCCCCCTCAACTTTTCTACAAACAAATTCTGGGCCTCTCTCAGCCGCTGCTCCATGATCTTCTTGTGCACCTTGCGCCCCGCTTCGAACTTGTCGTCGTGGGTCAGGCGCCAGTGCTGTCTCTGGCTCAGGAACTGCAGGATGGTTTTCCTGGCCCCGCTCTTGGTGAGCGAATCGCCCAATTGGGCCAGTCCATTGACCCACCTTAGCTCTGTTCCGGCCTTCAAGGCCTGATTGACAGCTAGGGTAAGTTCATACCCGGCTCTGCTGTCGCGAAGACCATGCAAAGCAGACAAGTTGCGAGTCATCGCATCATAGATTCCTCTCGAATCCATGACCAGAGCTCCTGGAACTCGCCTCACAGTGCTGTGAAGCTCTGCCCTCTTCATCTCCAGGCCGCCAAACTCGGCCATCATGGCTCTGATCTGGTAATTCTGGTCCTCCCCGATCGTGATGCTTTGCACCTCGGCTCCATTGGAGCCTAGGCACTGCCGTGGCGTTTTGCCGCTCTTCCATTGCACCACTGCCACCTGGGTTTCTGCTCCACCAAGTGCCTCCTTCACCGTGATGCCGGTGATGATGCCCACTGTGCTGGACTTGTCCGGCCTGTTGTGCTGGCTTGCATCTGCCCACGTGATGGCGCACAGGTCAGTGATGTCCTTGAACTGCCATCCAGTCGGGAAGATGAGTCCTTGCCCAGCCTCGCGGCGCATCTCGCGGACCAGCTTGTTGACCTTATGCAGAGACTCGATGGTCCCTTTGTTGACCTCGCTCAAGAGCAATGATGTCTCTGCAAGGAACTGGGGTGCTGATTGTGTTGATCGCCATGAGATAGTTCCCAGAGCCGCCCTCATTGAAGAAGTCTCAGCAGGAGTCAGGGGTGTCTTCATCGCTTTGGTCTTGTCCACTTCAATCTCCTCGATCCATCGAAGGGTGTAGCTTTCCTGATTCAGGATGATCGAGCCGTCGTCATTTTGCTTGATCGTGGACCCAGCGAACTCGAAGTCACGAGTGTTCCAGCGTCCCCACCTGAAGGCTTCATTGAGCATTTTCTCTCGGGTCACAAAGAACTGAGAGGTCTCGTCTCCTGCCAATAGGAAGTCGTCCACGTGAAGTCCTGCCAGACCCACCAGCTTCGGAGGTTGTCCATTGCCACCAGTTTCGGGCTCATAGAGAGCGAAGCAGCATTTGTCGCCAAGAAGTTGATGCCATTGTCCATCCTTCATGGTCTGCACACAGCGCTCCCACCATTTCCTCGGAGCATGCGCAAGCCCATAGAAAGCTTCTCGTACCCGGAGGACACGTTGATCACCAGCCTCCGAGCCGAACATGGCACTAAGCTCTGGAGGTGCCAGGACATTCAACTCCTCATCCTCTAAGCTGATGCCCGTCTGCAAAAAGGCACTCGTCACGTCGCCCGCCTTGAGCTTGAACTTGTAGGCGGCGGCGAGAGTGAGGATCACGTTGCGGCCGACCTTGGACATAGTCGGAGAAGTGGTGGCCACCTCGGTCAAATTATGCGCCATAAAGCCAAGTACCACCAAGCGCGCCTTGGCAGTTCCGTCACTCTTTCGAGTGAGCACCCAGCGCATCTTCATCAGCTGTTCTGGCCTCACCTGAAGTTCCTCCTTCTTGGTCAGGTTCCTCAGGGCTTTGCTGATGGCCACCTGGGAGAGCTCCTTCGCCATTGCCATGTCGAATTCTTTCTTCTCACTCAGCGGAAGTTTCTCCCATTGGATCTCCTTGCCCTTCTCAGACATCTTCTTTGACAGCCAGATTGCTCCACGTCGGCGATCTTTGTTCTTCGCCAGCCAGTTGAAGTCCTCCTCACTGACCTCGAGGTTGAAAGCAAGGAAGGTGTCCTCAGGTTCAGGAGGTTTCTTCCTTGGCCTTGACGCAGGAGGTTTCTCGTTTTCTTTCATCACCATGAGTTCCTCTTCGCCTGACGTCATGTCCTCTGGTTCCGAGATCGAGGATGTAGAAGACGATGAAGTGTCCTCAATTGGAACTTCAGCTCCTGTAGGCGCTCGTCTCCCTTCATAGAGGTCATACATGAAGGTCCTTCCATCCCAGTCCTGATGGTGTCCGGGATGTCCACCATGAAGGTCACATTCAGGAACCGGGCACCGATTGGCGCCTGACTCGCCTCTCACAGGCAGACTGTCCACCATCTCTGGTCCTTTCTCACGAAGAGCTTTCTGGAGTGCCGTAGTCGATGACGATGAAGGTCCGCCAGATTCTGGTGGATCATCTTCTTGTTCTCGTGGTTCATCAGGTCTGTCATCGGGCTCTTCACCTTCTGCTTTTCTCTTCTCTCCTTTCTCTCTTCTCACACGCACCTTCTTCGCAGGAGCAATGTTGACAAGTTCGAACCAGGTTTCGCCTTTCCAGCGATCTTGAAGTGTGCGAGTTTCGTCCACAGTGTCATGAAGAGTGACTTCATCTCCTCCATGAAGGGGTCGGACGATCGTCTTCCTGGCTCCTTGCAACTCCTCCAAACTTACAGGACATTGGGCTACCCGTGAGGGACTGAACAATGCAAGACGAGGCAATTCGTGGTGTCGGATCAGGTATTTCTTGCCCTCGTGCCACTTCACGCTCCAAGAGTCCTTTCTAGCTTCTCGTGCTGGCTCCACCAAGGGTGTTGATGCGGAAAGATCACCACGTTGCAACTCTTCGCTGGGAACATCGCCAGAGATGTCCATGTAGTAGCGTCCACGAAAATTCCGCATAAGCGACTCCAAGCTCACTGGGACACGGTAGATGGCCGTGCCCTCCAATGCAGCGTCCAATGTCTCACGTTGGCTAGTCGGCCTGATCTGGTTCACCTTGGCCCGAATGAGCGTCGATCCAGAGACCAGCCAAGCGGTAGATCCCTCCATGAGAACCAGTCGAAGTGGTCCCGTCCACGCGCCCTTGATCTTTCCGGGCCGCACTCGTTGCCTCCAAACCATGACCAACTGACCAGGTCTGTATTGGTCTGCTTTTCTTCCAACTGCATTGGCCAGCTTGCTGAACACCATGGGGCCCCCCTAGTTAAAGAACTTATAACTTAAGATACCACACTTAAAAAAGTTATAAGTTAGTTATATTGAACTTATCATAACTTAGTTATAAGTAAAGTTGCGGAAGTTACTAACTTCTGTAACTAGTTTGAGCGTGAAAGATGATGAAATCTTTGCAAAAATGAAACTGTGTGCAAAAAACTTGCAAAACATAATTTTTCTCAAAAAACATAACAAAAACCTTAGAAAAATGACTACCGCCTAATGTTTCTATGCGTGCGGCATTCCGCATCAATGTATGTGTGTGGGCGGAATACCGCCAAAATGTGTGTGTGTGTGTGTCCGTGTTGTGATGTGGGCGGAATGCCGCCAAACGAACAAACCGCAACAAGGCGGAATGCCGCCAAACAAACAAACAATCAAAGAACGGTCATATATATTTTATTTATATACACATATATATATAGGCGGAATGCCGCCAAACTTAAAGAACAATCATAAAGGCGGAACGCCGCCACAAAAGAACAGCCATATAGGCGGAATGCCGCCAAACAAAGAACAGGTTAATACCTCTCTAAGGTACAAAATCAAAACATCCAAAATCGGAAACCCAGATACCACCGGATACCACCCAGATACGACCGGATACCACCGGATACCACCCGGATACCAACGGATACCGGCCGGATACCGATACCACCGGATACCACCCGGATACCGCCGGATACCGCCCGGATACTACCGGATACCACCCGGATACCACCGGATACCACCCGGATACCGCCGGATACCGCCCGGATACCACCGGATACCACCCGGATACCACCGGATACCACCCGGATACCACCCGGATACCACCGGATACCACCCGGATACCACCGGATACCGCCCGGATACCACCCGGATACCACCGGATACCACCCGGATACCACCGGATACCACACGGATACCACCGGATACCACCCGGATACCAGCGGATACCACCCGGATACCACTTGTATATTTTTTGGCCTGGGCAGATGTAAAGACGGTACCAAAGCCTCTGGGAATCAAAGGGCTGATGCTAGAGCCGCGATGTTGCTAGAACGTGCGGCTGGGCCGCGTGCGGGGACCGCAAGGTTCCTGCGGCTTGCCGCATACGCAACATCCCTGCTCAACAAACAGGAAAAACAAACAACGTCGTGGAAACAGCTACGCAAACTCACGTCAACAAGTGCATGAACAGATCTTTCAATACAAAAATAGAGAAAACAGGTTCCTGCGGCTTGCCGTATACACAACTTCCCTGCTCAACAACACAAAAAACAAGGAACACGGAAACCTCTATGCAAACCCACGTCAACGACTACATGAGCTTACAGCATCAAAAAATCAATGTTTTCATTAAAAATATAGGAAAAACAGGTCCTGGGCATCATTTTTTCAGACATGTGAAAAAAGATGATTTTCAGACATAAAAAACTAACTTCCGTAACTTTTTTTTTAACTTACCGTGGTCCTTACTTACAACTAAGTTATAACTAACCATCTAAGATGTAACTTACATAGAACTACCGGTGAGACTTAATTTAGTTACACCAAGTTACAACAAGTTAAAACCATAGTTACACCAAGTTAAAACCATACATAGGATACTTACAAGTAGTCTAACTAGGGGGGCCCCATGGTGAAGCGATCATTGGCCCTCTCTCGTTCGTAGGCGATCTTGGCCTTCTCCCTCTCCTTGACCAGCTTGTCAAAAGCTCTTCGGGGGTCGATGCCCTTCAGCAGTTGTTGATCATCAAGAACTCCTCCACCTGATCCAAAGGCCCATTGATAGGCGCTGAACCCACTGGGACCGACGTGGCTGTTCATCGCAGCTGCCGCCATCATGTAGAGCTCGGGAATCTCGAGATTGCTCCCTTCTCGCAGCAAGCGATCCACCGTCCTCTTTGCAATGCCAATTGCCGACTCCTCATAGCCCATTAGCCAGTGAGCTTCAGCGGGTGCCACCGTTAGGCCGACTCCAGAACGGTTCAGGAAGTCCATGAATGCCTGACTGGTGTAGTACCGGGCACTGTCTGCCACGATCCACTTGGGCATTGGGTATACCATCAACCATTTCGACAGCGACTTGATCACGTGCTGGGTTGTTGGATTCCAGCTGCCGCTCTCATAGCGCTCCAAGTGGTCAATCATCGTCAGACCTGAGCCACGGTCTCTCCAAAGGATCAGTTTGTGTTTCACACCGGAGGGCTCTTCATGCTCGAAGACATCAGTCCCCAAATGCTCATAGATGGGAGGTATCTCGCCAAGACTCGCTGGAGGTCGAGGTCGTGGTTGTGAAGCCTCCTTGCACTCTGGGCATTCCAGGTTCGCTGCCAATTCGAGCGCCCAGCCAGGAGATCCTCTGGCTTTGAGCAGTTGCACCAGGTTTGACATCCCAGCATGGCCGCTGGCTCGGTGTACCCGGAGCATGAGCTGCTTCACTGCCTCCAGACGCCTTCCGGTAGGTGCCGTTCCAAGATCCAATCGTTTTCGGCTCAATGCCAAAACATGTTGTTGTTCACCTCCTGATGAGATAGGGATCTTGCCGGGTCGATCATCATGTCGTAGTTCATCATGTAGTCCCATCGTAGCACCATTCATGCCCTGATCATTCTCCAGCAAGTAGATCTCAACCTGCCGCTCCAAGCTGTCCTTCCCCTGTCGCCACTCGTGCTCCATAGCCTTGAGCACCGCTCGACACATGGCAAGGGGGTAATATGATGAGGCCTGAGCGGCCATTCCCCGGCACTCCGCGTGCTCATGGGTTCGATCGCACCTTCGGCACAATGTCAACCAGAGGCTTCTCGAGGTGGTCAGAATCGTCCATGGCTTGAGAACTGGTTGTTCCTGCCAGCGGAGTCCGTATGCGCATCCATCAATGCGCGCCCAGTATGGTGTTCTTCCATGGCGTCTCATCATCTTCACCAAGCGCTGAATGGGTCTTGATCTCCAACCTTCATGGGCCGATGTTGGCCACTCCCAAGCAACATCGTTTCCAGCAGCGATGATCGGCTCTAGGTTCTTCACAATCTCGTCGCATCGCTGAAGGTCACGTCCTCGTCGCTTCAAGAAGGCATCCCATTGTTGTGGAGTTCTTTCCGTGAGGTTCTGCAGGTTGGAAACTCTGGTGCATCGATATGAGATCCATGCCAGCCTGGGCGTTCCTTCTTTGATGCGATGGCCAAGCTTCTCCGTGCCACTTCGGGTGTCCAGGTCATACCCAGTCTTGAAGTTGATGCGGGCTCCTTGGTACCCTGCCTTTTCGAAGACACCGGTCAGAGTGGATTCGGGAGAACAGGCAATCTCCATGATGTCTACCTCAGGGCTGACCATCTGCATAAGTTCCTTCACCGGCTCCATCACCGTCAAAGAGAGTGCCGCGGCCACAGCAAGTCGCTTGGCCAGTGATGGCCGTACTGTCTTCTTCACCATGTGGTTCGTTTCGGCAATCTCCTTCTCCAGCGTAGGTGAAGATGTAGTCATCGGTGAAGATCTGGTCATAGAGCTCAGCATGCATGTGGGACGGTCGTAGGCCGCCTCACCTGGAGAAATCTGTGCCATAGAGCTCGTCAAGCACGTAGCACAGGCGTGGTTCGTAGTGCTCGTAGTGACTTGTGGTTGAGGAATTTCCTCAAAAACAGGTGAAGTTGAACGTGTTGGGCTCATATTGGGTGTTGTAGGATTGTCGCTCTGGGTGGCCTCCAGCCGATCAGAACGCTCGATCTTCTCGATCGATTCTGCCGCCTTCATGCGGCACCGCAGGCTTTTCAGGGATTCCCATAGTACCATCACTCGGCTTCCTTGTCCTTCTCCTCCAGCTCGCTCTTGATGGGCAGGACTTCTCCTTTGCTCACCTTCTCCAGCAGCTCCCTCGCTGCCTGGACTTCGCTCGAGTCGACCACTGCCACTGAGGAGGACACTTTTGAGCTCACACTCATGGCCTTCACACTCTGGTTGTCGTTCTCCTTGGTCTCCTCCTTGGGGTCGATCTTGATCTCGGGCTTGGCTGAGGGCCTTGCCATGGGCTTCTCCGGAGACTTCTTCCTTGGCGAGGTCTTGCTGACAATCTCCTGTGTCCCCGGATATGGTGTCATTGAGCCCTGGCTTTGGTGGCAGGTCGCACTGGCCATCAGTGCTTCTCCCAGCTTCTCGTCCGCTCTGACCTGCACCGTTGTCCGCCCTCCGCCCCTCGTCTCCACCAGTGAGCGGCCACGGATCTCCATGAGCTTCCCGTTGAAGATCTTTTCGTTGATCTCGTGGGCCTTGAAGTTCTCCTGCAACTCCATCTGAGCCTGTTCCACTTGGTCTGGTGGAGGACCAATGGCCCTGTAGTCCCCCGTACCAGATCCCTTGGTGGTGTATCGGAGTCGAAGGCCGCAGTGTCCGCAGGTCTGCCAGCTCGCTGTCTTGTTGGATCGAACTGGGCCTGGAACATGATGTCGATGGCATGGCCATCCGGTGTGCCTCGGATCCATCTCTGTCGCCGGTGGGCATGGCTTCATTCTCCACAGGGATGGAGGTCCGCAGCTCGTCGAGTCTTCGAGCCAGGTTGCTGAGGCGGTCGGACAGGGAGAATTCCGGTTCAGCACTTGCCCAGTTCGAGATCATCAAGACTGAATGTTCCGTGATCACAGCTGATTGACAGTCATCATGTTGCAAGACATGTCCATGTGCTTCAGATGTAGTTGACACGGTAGGAACGGGCAATGCATGTTCAAGAGTTTCCCCCAGGGTCTCAACAATCACATCCTCTTGACTCTCATGTGCCAGAACTGCCTCAGGAACCTCATGACCTTCATGTTCACCTTCATCCAGATCAATCGGAACCCGATCTGCAAGAGCTTCAACTGCACACCTTATTTCCTCAGGATCCTTTGCTTCCCCATCGGGGTTCGGAGGAGCACCATAGTTGGAAGGTGCTGAAGGCATCTCACGAAGTGGAGAATCTCTTGCTCCCTGAGATGGAGTGTAATTTTCAAAGTCGCTCTCAGGGTCCGGCTCAATGGGTGGTGGTCGGGGAGGTGCAGCTCCTCTTGTCGCTCTCTCCCTCGTGGCATGTCTGGCGGTTGCTGCCACGATCTCACTGCCAAGATCTCTTGTCTTCTTTCTCTTCCGGCGAGTGCCATCACCACCACCTCCATCACCATCGTCATCATCGTCGTCATCTTCTCCAGGAGGATGACCACCAACTCGTGGATCAGTATTGATCCTTCTGATCAGGAAGTGTAGTGGAATGCACGGTTCTGAAAGGTCCATCACTAAGTGTCCGCTTCCAATGGTCTGCAAGGTGTTGGCCCACCATCTTCCATCTGAGCTTCGATGTGCGATGTAGTCCCCATGGTAGGAGATGACCGCCTTGCGAGAGCGCATGGTCTTTGCACCCACCAATGGCGGCGTATCCTCAGCGCCTCCATCGAGCAAGAAGAAGCCAACCTGTCCCAAAGCTGCCGTTGTCAGCATGCAGTGAGATGTCGCTCTCTGGTACTCACCATTTCCGAAGCGGAACCTTGGCCTCTGGTCGATGGTGATGTCATACGGAAACCAGAGTGAATCGATCAGCCTTGCCATTGCTCGAACTCCAGACACTGATTCCGTGGCCCCAGTGTCGATCACCACCTTGGACATTGACATGTTGCCAGTGATGGTCTCGTCGCCCAGGGTCAGCACATTGACCTCGTACATGTCATACTCTTGGCCGAAGTCCACCCAATAGGCTTTGCCTTTTCGACCCTTGCCATGAAACTTGGACTTACCTTTTGACTTCCCGGTAGGAAAACCCTTTGGGGATGTAGAAGAGGACCCTTTTGACGAACCCTTCGACCATCGGTCCGGGCACCGAACGTAGCTGTGGCCATGTTGCCCGCAAATGAAGCATGGACCAAATGAAGTGCCACCTGATCCTTTTCCTTTTCCGAAAGGGGATCTTGTTTTGCCCTTGCCCTTCCCGGTGGTGTTGCCCTTCATGCCCACCGGATTGTAGTAGCCCCGAGCCGCCCTGACTCTGGCCACGGCCTGCTTGGCCTCAGCAAGGGTCTTGTTCGCCTCGGCCGCGATCGTGTAGGCCTCTTCCAGCCTTCTCTCACCCTCTGTCTCCTCAGGAGTCTGTTCATGGCCTTCTTCTTCTCCATGATGTGGTCCATCATCGCCAACCATGTAGTCGCCCTCGTCCTCGATGTAGTCCCATGAAGAGGGTGACCAGTCGCTGCCCCAATAGGCCTCTTCGCTGCCCCAAGTGGTCTCATCAGCCCACCAATCATCTTCCCATTGATCCCATGTTGGATCTTCAGCGAACCACACGGTCCTCCTCGCCAGTCGTCCGCCGGCATCATCACCGGCATCACCTCCATCAGCGAAGAGAGACCTTAGTGCGTTGCGGATCAGCTGGAAGTGAGTGCTGTTCTTGGTGAGCGTCATCACATGTTGTTTCTCAGCAGCGCTCAACTTCGAGGCCTTCAGCAGCCTGTAGCCTCTGAGTTCGTTCTCAAAGAAACCCGCATTATCCAGGGTCGGAGGGCCTGGATCACCTTGTCGTTGTTCTCGAGGTTCATCACCATCACCTCCGGCTCGGAAGGTCCCAGTGACATTCGGAGATCTTGTCGGGGAAGTTGGTGGATCTCGTTCATCTAGCCATGGAGCGTACCTCATGCTTCAACCGCTCGGCTCTGGCTCGTTGAAGTGCCTGCTGAAGCTCAACAAAAAGTTCTTCTTCCCGAACAAGTAGTTGGGGTATGCTCTCCGAGGTTGCCCTTCTCAGCCCCGACCACTTCTCCAGCCGGTTGAAGGAGTCCGGAACCGGAAGTTTCTGCAGCGGACTTTCTCGAAGAACGCTCAGGAGCTTGCCCATGCCGCCCTCAGTGGTGAAGGAGGCCGGGTCCAGGTGGCGTACCACGCTCTTCGCAGCCCCACCAAGCTTCTGCCAGACCCGGGGCGCCGCCAGCTTTCTCTCCGAGTCTTTGAGGCTGGCCTCATACCACCTGCATGAGGTGGCGAACCCTTCGAACCCTGCTGGGTCCCCGTCCCAGGTTGGGACTTCATCGGAAGGCATGGCCTCCCGCGCCACCACCAGCGCCAACCACGGCGCCCACGAAGTCCACAGCAGCTGGATCAGCACCAGCCGCTCCGCATACCATGAAAGCCGACCTATGCGAAGGTCAAAACAGGTCCTCAGGGACCACGCCGCTCGCGGCCTATTTCTCTCGGCTGTGCTCGAGCCCCACCCTACGGGCAAAAGGGGCATCATGTACATGAACTGGGTGCTTGCATGTACTAACTGGATCCACTGGATCCATAAGCCTGATATGCGGCATAGCTAGATCTTTCAACTTTATGCCAAACTTGGCTGGTTTTATAGAGTAAAAGACCAACATGTTGTCTAGTTGGAAGATCCTAGATATACATTCACCGGGCATTGCCTCGTCAGACTCCAAGCGACGGACCCCAAGATCGACGTCTATCCTTAGCGCCCGAAATCCCTAGACCTCCGTACTTCGGATGGTCGAACGGAGGTGTTCGTACGTACGAAACCTGAGAATGGTCTCTTTGGGAGGACGTCCGAGCAATGGAAGGTCCTGGACCCGGCTAAGGTGTAGTGAATCCATCATGGTGTATTATCCCATTCCAAGCAATAGTGGATGATGATGGTGGTCAGATTGCAAGCCGATCCATCGGAAAAAGAAACACATGGTGATTTGCTTGTAGACCGACCGCTCTATGAGTTCGGACACGCTATGTGGGGAGGACGTCCCAGGACGGTCTTTCTACTTCGCTCCCAGTAGCCCTCAATTTCCCATGAAACCTAAAGGTTCACATACCCAAAACCAGTTTTTTTTTTTCGATAGGGATCAACCAGGTCTCGGGGATGGCATTTTGGAGGGCCCCTGGTAGCTGGTATAGGGGTTATCTTTGAGTCATCTTGCCAGATCCGGGTGTGTGCGAGTCATATTTGGATGGTTTTCTTGGGGGGGAAGCCCCTGGGTCCCTCTTTCCCTTCGGCCGATTTATTTGGTCCGGGTTGCAGGACACCAGGGGCGTTCCGTGCAGCTTGTCGTCGGGTTCCAGGCGCACCTGCCGGTGGGCGCAGCGTGGGATACTAGGCCTGAACTGATGGCTTTGGGGGGGGTTGAGATGATTTGAGGTCACTTAAGCTTGAGCATAAGGCCTGGTTTACCGCTGTACGAAGCAAATCTAAGGTTGATGATTCTCCCTCCCTCCGACCCAATGCCTTCCTCCCAAACGGATGTCCTACGCCAGACTCTCGCACCTGCGGCTTGCCCTTGGGCAGCTCAGCGTCTACAGCTCCATAACTCTCGCCGACTCCCATGGATCCTGCAGAAGTTCGGTGTAGTCTGGCGGCGTCGGCAGCGGAATCCCAGCGAAGTCAGGCGCGCTTGTGTGGAGAGCAAGAAAGCACCCATGCATAAAAGCCCCATCCCACGATAACGACTTTCTACAAAACAAAGCAGCTCGGATCAAAGGACCTGAGTTGGGCTCCCAAAAAGGGCTCCTGAATGTCATCCGAAGGTAGGGACGTGCACCCCCCCCTGGCACCACCTGCCTCAGTCCTACCGAAAACGGAGAGGGGCAGTCAGGAGCTCTTAGGGGATACAAAGCCTACAGGTCAATGACCGCATTTGACTGGACGTGGTCATATATAAACACTACTTTGACGGATGTAAAAGACCAGGACCTGGGTCAGACTGGACGTACGAGAAAGCAAGCTGCGGCTTCCGCACGATTCGCGTGGGTCTTTCGGACAGGGCGAGTTGGAGTCTCCGCATGGGGCGATTGCAGGTTGTTCCTCAACAGTTCCAAAGCATAAACCTCTCCATGAAACTGCTCAGATTTGGAGTGCATGGCTTGAGGGGTCAATGCAGTATGCCGTGCCTCCAAGAAGGGGCTCCGGTTCGCTTGGGGTCCTTTGGGACCTCAGAACATGCATGGGTAGATTGTCATACCGTCTTTTTTTGATCAGGCCATGTCGTGTGATGCCCTATAGAAAATATGGTACGACGGAAGTCAAGTCAAGATCATCATTGTGAGCTGCTGCCACTGGCGGTGCTGGGGACGGGTACCTAGCACCTGGTATACTTCATCAATGGAGTGTTTTGGGATGTGGTTGGTCAAAACCACCCGCCGGAGACTAACTAAGTCAAGACTGAGTCTGCTTTTGGTGTTTGTCCCCTCAAAAAGCAGAGGTGCAAGACTTGGAGCCAAAATGAGCACGGCTCAGCCAGAAAACTCATTTCCCACCACACGACCCACGGCTTAGCCGAGGAAATCACGTGAGGAAATCGCGTCTCCTCACCAGGCTGGACATAGTCACACCCAAAACGGTTAGGTAACACGATCGGACCCATCCCATACCTTTGCGACCTTCAACACCTGGATTTTCCAACATGTTTGCCCCTGTCTTTGGTTCGATGGATGACAAGGCAATCCTACGAGGGTCATCCAATGGGTGTCCAATAGACTACCGTATACCCTATACTTACCGGTCTCCATTATTCACAGCCGTCGGACGAGCCGTCGGTACATCTCATATTCTCCTCCCCGCCGGCAGACTACCATGGACCCAAAGACCTCTAGTTCTTTCTCCTACACCTCCAAGTACCTCCTGAGTCCTGAGGAGGTATTTGGACCCTCCAAACCAACCCCAAACACCTTCTCAGAAGGTACTTGGAGGCCTAGGCCTAGGGTTCATTCCATCTACCTAACCCTGTGGGTCATTCCCCGAGCTTCCAGACCCCAACCACCGGTTCTTTGAGGGGCCCCGATTTCGGCTTGGCCCTGCTTTGGCCCTGTCTTTCACTTAAGAAAGCACGTGAGCGCTCACGTGCCCGAAGACGGAACCACACATCGCGTTTCAGCATCCACCTGAAAGTGGATCCATCGACATCGATCCTACGCCATGGTTCCGCGGAGAAGACCAGAGCAGAAATCAAGAAAGTACGACTACAGGTCTGTTTGAGCTCATTTGACTGGACCTGGTCATGAAAAAAACATGACTTAAGTGCATGGTTTAAAAGAAAATCCAGGTTTGGGACCTGGGTCAGACTGGACGTTGGGAAATGCTTCACGGGTTCCCGGTTCGGTCGAGGCCACGAGGCAAGCTCCAGTGGCTGCGGGCGGAGCGCGGAGTGAGCGGGGCGAGGAAAACTCGGTTGAAAGACCCGTCAAAGAATGATGGTCAGAGCTTGGTTCAAGTTAACATGTTGAGAGGATCAATTTGTAGCCCAATCTGTTAAAGATATTAACATATCTCATCATGATATATTTATATCATATCAATATCATATCTGCTGACCGTGTGCTTCTGGCCTAAAAACAGATTCAGGAAATTGGGCAGTGAGGTCACCGAAAGTTCTTCGCGTTCTCGCTCCCCCCCGGTGTCCACATTTGAATCGGAATGACTCCAAGCACCCGGTGTTCCGATGATGTCGGCAGCGGACCGGCCCGTCAACATCGTACGGAAGGTCCGGTCCGGTGGACACATGTGGTCTGGAAGGTGGAATGGTTCGGCCCACTGGAGGAGCATTGGCCTCTACTCCCTGAGGGGTCTTGGTTAGCTTCCGTTGATGGTGGGAGGGGAGGGGAGGGGAGGGGAGGGGAGGGGA
>CAXAMN010016891.1:1017785-1039545 GCA_963970005.1 Durusdinium trenchii
GGGGGTGGGGGGGGGTCTGAATTGAGCGATCAATTATTAGACCCGGACGTCCCAACACTTGCTTCGCAAGACAAACTCAAGGTATCCCCTAAAGGGCTACCTTTCGTGATCTTCAGCACTCAAAGGCGACCGCTCGCGGCTGCTGTGTTTGGGCTGTTTCCATCCGACAAAAATGGCTTCTGGCACCTCACGCTTGGACCCATCACCTGAGGCATGCCATTGGCGCATGGGGATGAATGTATTCCTCTAGACCCAGCAGAAAAACATGCATAAACCCTTGAAACATGAATGAAACACATCTTGCACATCATGAGCAATTTAATCATATATATATATGTATTTACCACCATCTGGGCCATGGGATGCTCTGTATTCTTGCAGGTAGATGCCCTCTCTTTTCCAAACCCGCACTTTCCAACCCTCGGGCCTTCCTTTTGGTGATGTCTCTTCAAGTCCAAAGGATTCCCTTCCAGCACCACACCCTTTGAGAAGCGCTGCAGGATGGTATCCCGCAACACAGGGTTGGGCAAAGTAACCACCGCGCAGCCCATAGATGAGTGCTTCTTCACATGCACCCATGTTCCTGCTGCTACATCTGCCTCTCGCTTTTCACGAACCTGCCCTGGACGAGCTGGCCCTTCTTCCAAGTCCACTGAACCGCATAAGCGGAGCTTGGGCATAAGGTCAAACACATGCGTACAGGAAGAGGGATTCTCCAACAAAGTCCGGGCGAAAATGGGTGCCACATCCTCTCTGTGACAGAGGGTCATACAGTATGTGGATTTGCCTTTGCGCACAGAAGGCTTTCAGGCAGGGAGACCTCTGCTACGATCATGTCAGGGTGCTGGAGTACTCGAACGACCTCGAAGTCAACCTTTCGCAGGGCTTTTGAGTATATTACTTCACCATGAAACATGCGTTGGGATCAGTGAGTACAAAAAATACACCAACACTTGAAAGCATGATACATCAATCAATATAAATAAATGCAAATCATTCGACATACTATACGATTCCCGTGTTCATATCTATCCTATACATATCATACCATGCAGCATATAGATGTATACTTGTTCATACCATTCGATCCGCTCGTGTCCAGTGTATCTTCTGTCCCACCTCCATACCCTTCATGTCCTGCAAGGCTTGGGTCATGAGCTCCAGGTCTTCCACTGAAAGGTTGTTCAAGGGCGCCGCCTTGCAAGCAGAGCGTCCACCCAAATACAGCAGGGTGACATGGCGCCGCTCCACAGGCATCAAGCCTGGCAAAGGGGTAGAGTTCCACTGAGCAATGTGCATGCTGCATGATTGATTGAGGACATTCTAACCTTAACCCAATCTCACAAAGACGTTACTTTGCGACTGGAACTGATCTGGCGTTACTGATGCTCTGTGCAATGGTCACAGTCCACGCCGAATCGAGCAAAATAGATATAAATTAGTCTATATAAACCATTATCTCGATGACCACGTGGCATGCCTTCAGCTTTGAAGCAGCGCAAGTCGTCAGATTCCACAGCCAGCTTCCAAAACAATGGCACACGCTTTGCCATGGGGGGCCACGCCTCACGCCTACACGCCTCCGCGCCTTCGCTGCTTGAGCCTTCACTCGGTCTGCAGGTCTGAGCTGTCCACAGCTGTGGGACGGTAGGAAGTCCACCTCCAACCGAATAGCAATGGCCTCCAACCTACTCTGGCCAAATGAATGCAAGACAGGAGGACTCCAAATGAGATCGACTCATTTGACCATTTGACCTCGCTCGTGGTGGTCGTGGTGGGACCTCGATCGATCCTTGGAACGACGAACGTGTCTGGTCGTACGACCACTGCGACCACTGTGATTGACCGTTCTTTCCCTGGGACCCAAACACGACTAATTGGACTGGCATATCTCTGGGGTGGGAAACCAGTTTACGTACCTTGGGGTGGTACATACGCCGGTTTTATTGGTATGCCATCTGGGTCACGATCTTTAAGAGAGATGCGCTCTCTTTCCGCCCCAGCGGCTGGATGTGCAGCTCCATCCCGAAGTCGTCCTTGAGCCAAGCCTGACTGGGCACCTCAGAGCAGGATCGGGTGAGACACCTCCCACAGTCGACCCGTGAAATACCAGGGAGTCGACATGGGACCCCCAGTCAGTGGTATACCTGCAGCTGCAGTTCGGGTCGGACGTCCCATGTTCCAAGGGATATCTTCTTCAGACTCCAGGTTTTCGCTGAGAGTTCCAACTTATTCGATGACCAACCATAGAATAGACCGATCGAAATGGACGCCTGGTTCCTTACCCCACAAGCCAATGACCTCACTTCACGTGCTGGGTCATGACGGACTTGTAGGGTTCGTCTTCGGGCAGTCCGTGTGTGGAGGTTCCTCTGGGGTTCTCCCCAGCGGTACGCCGCGCCCAACACCGACATCGACCGGTGCTTCGGCGTCCCGAAACGACCCCGTTTTCGGCCGAAGGAACACCCCCCAATCGAAGCCGAGCCTTGCAGGTGTTCACGCACACGGAGGCGCAGTTCCTCGGCGCGAAGCAAGGGTGGATGCGAAGAGAGCCGCTGAATTCGGCGCCGCTGACGGTCCGAAACGAAACAAAAACGCCTTCCGTCCTGAGTCCTGAGGTGGTTCTTTCGACCATCCCTGTGGGTTGACCGTCCCAGTGGGTGGGTTCGGTGAGGCGGTGTCACGGTCATGTCTCGCGATGACGTGGAGGGGCGGCTTGGGGGGGGTTCGGCGCAGGAGCTCCGGAGTCCGGACTTGGTCTACGAGATATGGCGGGCCTTGGGCCTTGGGCCTTGGAGATATATGGGGACCAACGCGGGGTTCGAGCTTCGTTTTTGGACTGCTTGGACGGCGCTTGGACTGAGTCCAAATGGGTGTGTCTGGAATGTAGATCTTCCAAACTTTGCTGTGCACCAAAGTCAACATGTTAACGCATCATGTCAGGCCCCGTGTCCAATCCGGTGGGTTGCTTGAAGGCTGCATCAAGACCAACAAAGCCCATGTTGAAGCAAACAGCGCCAATCCTCCACCGAAGTTGCACACCCACACTCTCTGACCCATGGTCAAACCCAACCAAAGCCCGGTGCCTGGGCTCGGGGCTCAGCCCACCGGTCTCACTCGCGCCCAAGCGGCGCGCTCTCGAGGAAGCGACACCGCTCGGCCTTGACGCTCTGTGGCACCCGCCTGGTCTCGCCGGTCGAGACGGCCCACGAGCGGCGGTCGAAGGCCCGGGCACCAGGTCAACCCCAACACTCGATGTCTGTCATATATGCATATATGCGGATCAATTGAACCCTCTGGCACTACCACCCCTGGCCTGATTGGTAAATAGTACCAGTCCCATGTGTCGTGTCTGGGATATATATCACTTAGAATGAGAAGGTTGAAAGATAGTGAAACGGGGACACAGGCCACGTGAAAAAACAAGGGACAAATTATGGTCAAATATTGTTTGATGTCCTATTTGTGGTATGGAAAACATTACCAAAACAGTCTTTATGGGTCGCTTTTCCACCTCCCCTCACTTGCTCCAGCCAGAACAGAGTTCGCAACTCTTACGCCATCTGCGAGAACTCTGGATACCCAAACACTCCGTGAGACTGGCATATATATATTATAGGGGCAATGTGTATATACTGTAGATGGCGTGTGGAAAGTAGTCCCTAGGGCTCCTGTCCCATATCCTCAGAAGCTTTAGGGACACCCCACAAATCCCACAAACACCCCAACCACCTTCACCTTCAACGAAGGTAGGCCAGGAGCACAGATGAAGCTTGGTTCAGCATTTGTGCTTGAAGAATCGTTGATTCTAAGTCTCTCCTTACAAAGGGACTCTTCGCCGCCGCGAACAGCGCCAGTGACCATCCTCTTATTCTGTTCGAACTCCGTGTTTGTGGTATCATGGTATACATCTAAATAGCAACCATAGCAAAGATTCGATATAATAACCCTACGTACTTCCAGTCTGACTCAGTAAACCCTGGTCTTTGACATCACCACCACGTCCAGTCAAATGAGATCGCTGACCTGTAGGGTAAGATTCAATCTCCGGATGCTCAATCGCATCCATCCATCTTCCCATCTTGCTGTCTTAGCCCAAGCTGTCAACTCCACCGCGGAACCATCACGGAGTTCTTGCGACACATCTCGGTGCCCTACATGCGCAGGACGTCGCTTCAGCCCCACCAACTTGGTTTCCCAACACAGTCTCTGGCAAAAAGGGCCTGGGAAAGCACGGCACACGAGCGAATCGAGAGAGCTGTAGGGCTACAACACCTCCGTTTTCGTACCTCCTCAGGTTATGACTGGACCTGACCCTGGCACCCACCCCCCCCGGTCGTCCCACCAAACCGAAGCGGTTCGGTACGAAAACGGAGGCCGAGTTCGGGTATAGACGTTTTCAAGATGTTTCAAGTGCTTTGAACATCGACTCCAAAGCCGTTTGGACCGGGAAATGAAGGTGAACCCCGAATGCACTCCTCCTGTGGAGTGTCACCTGGACCATTCCCCAAAGATGACCTGCAGAATCTATAACCTACAATTGTTCCCCTAGGCTTCCTGGCCCACCATGTTTTCTTCGATGGCCTTCAGTTGAAACAACCATTGTTTAAACCTCCGAACTGGAGGGCTTGGACCCTGCAGGTTCCGCAGGGAAACTGGACCCGAACCAAACCTTCACCGGCTGAGGGTCCTTGATTCTTAGGGTTACATGAATTTACATGATTTTACGCTACAACACCAGGTCGTTCCCATGTCTTTACACACTCTTGGGAGCCTCAAAACCGATGTCCTGAACGATTCGTCTTGCTGCGTTATGCTGCGTTCACGTCTTGCTTGCGCCCTGCGTTGGCGTCGTTTTGGAAGTGAAGGGTCCTTACAATCCACCGGACGGGAAGATGTTTGCATGTGTGCTATACCCGTTCGGCCCGTTCGGGGCCGACGTCTGCGTCGTAGCGAATTCCGCTTGGGTTCGGTGGGACGGTATAGGTGCGGTAAGAGGAGGGTTCATAGAGAACCTCAGGAGGTATGACTGGAGGTGTAGGGTTGGGCCATTAGGATGTGTTTAATATGTGCTTCATTGAAGGGTCAGTTGCATACAGCATGGATGGTCTGGGAATGGTCGACCTACACTTCGAGGAATCTGCATGACACTCCTAGGATCCAGCCCATGCCCAGTGTTTGAACACCATGGAAGACCAACAGGGTCAGTCAATTCCTCTTCCCCCCCTTTAGGCCATATCAGGCTCAGTATACCTTCCCGGTCGGTCGACCCAAACACCTCAGTCATCATGTGTTTTTTCATGAGTGTTTGCGACAATTGCAGATCCCTGTCATCCAACAACTTCGTGGTAAGAAGCTGACTTCGAACTGGAGGTCGCTTTCGCCACCCGACCCAAGCACAACCCGGCCAGCACGACTGGGCCATCGACAGAACGCGGCTCCCAACAACGCGGCTCGGGCGCTGACAGAACTGATCTCCAACTCTTCGGCACCTTCCGAGCGGCCGGGCGAGAGCGGGAATGGTGTGTGAAGCGCTTCGGGGAAGGACCATATGATCGGCAGAAAATACCAGTTGTTTGGCATGTTCTTGTTCACCCTAGGGATCCAAGTGCCTTCTCAGAAGGTGTTTGGGGTGGGTTTGGAGGGTCCAGGTGCCTTCTGAGAGGGTGCTTGGATCCCTAGGGTCAAGATCTCCACCAATGATCACCAAGTTTGCAGCAGAAACATGCCAAAAATACCATCCCTACGAGGCACGACACGACACGACACATCTACTCTCCGTCGTCGTCGTTTAAGCATCCGGAAACCGAGAGGCACAGGGACGGAACGTCATGCGATTGGACGGGCGTGTCGCCTCCGAGAAGAGACCCAACCCTTCTGACTCCTTCGGTGGTGGAACGTGGTGAAGGTGGACACGAAGGACCCGAAGACCGGTTCGGGTTCGGTCCCCGGGGGGGGTGTCCGACAGTGTCCCCGGTGTAACAACTCTTGCGCCGGGTATCGAAAACTCCGTGTTGTTTCACTCCGAGGACAGGAGGTTTGTGTCCCACCCATCACGCGTGAACGCAGCCCATCGCATTGTCAGCTGACGGAGTAGAGGGAAAATGGAAACCATTCAACCACTGACTGCGCTGACTGCTTGATGAGGTACGACTAGGATTGTGCGGGTGAGAACAGCGAGAACTGACGGTGGAAGGAACAAAAGCTTCACTACCAGGGTCCCCTCTGAATTGACATCCCTTAACCTCCAAGCGTCTATAAATAGACCCCTACCAGCACCACCCAAAGGGTGGTTATTGGGTGGAACATATCTCTTCAGGAGGGTCTATGAACCATTCTTTGAGTGATGCTGGCAGGCACTGGTAGGGCCCTATCCCTAGGGATCCAAACACCTTCTCAGGTACGATGATTGGAGACACTGTTATGTAGGTGCCAGGAGGGTCCAATTAACTTCTGAGAAGGTACTTGGATCCCAAGGGTATGCCGACAGAACCCGATGGTTTCGCCCCCAGCCTCGACCTCCTTGTGATCGTCGCCCTCCATGGGCCTGAGCAAGGGCAGGGCGCCGTCCTTTTTTCGGACGATGTGATCGTTCCGCCGGTAGGATTTAAAAAAAACATGGCAGCAAGTGTTGCTTCTTTTGGGATCTTTTGGGGGGGAGTTCAAGATTGATACACACCCATCCTTCAGAAATCCCGGATTTATTCAAATCTACAGCTTCATAGCATACAAGATGAGGCATCGCCCCCCCAAAAAGAGTCATTTACTAGGGCTTTCCAACATACACAAACAATCACAAACATGACAGGACCCTTTTCACGCTGCTTGGCCTGGCCGGGCTGCCGCCCAAAATGGGTCCGATCACCACACCTCACCACACCTCCACCTCCACTTCTTCGGATTGGAGGCATGGCACCCCATCAGCCAAGGGAAAAGCAAGAAGAAGACCTGCCACGCGGCGAGCCACGCACCAGCGACGACACGCATGAGAGAGAGTCGTGATAGAGGGACGGTGCCTTCAACCGGCAGTCGACGGTTGCTCAATGGAGTCGGCAAAGGATCCAAAGGATCCAAAAGCCAGGCGAAGGAAAACATCGAAGGACTCGTTCAATCTGAGGGAAAAGCTGCTGAAGTTTTAGCCCAGAGATGTGAATCCATGAGATACTGGGAATACGTATACATTTGACCCCCGAAATCAATCAACCACCCCAACTGATCAGCAGTATGGCGGTCCCATAGAAGGTCTGCCGGCCAGAGATGTGCTATCCATAGCAGGAAGGAAGCAAAAAAACAGGTGCTCGTCATCTGGTCTAGGCTAATTCCTTCCTAAATCGGTCAGGTTGATGTTTGCTGCTTGGCATGCTTAAGAGGACCTGGTCCTGTGCCTTCTGAATGTACCTGGACATACCTGGATCCTCAAAATATTAAAAGCGAACATGAGCCCGCATGCAAGGTACTTGTTTCCCATATTGTGTAGGATCCGTTGTGTAAAAATACACTTTGGAAGGTCTGGACTGTCGGTGCTTCCAAACAGTTTGGTCCAGGCTTTTGGGGTCCAGATAGACTGTTCATGCGTAATCATCACTCACCACACGTCCATCGCGCACTGCTTAGTTCTTGCGCACCAAGAAGAAGGAGTAGTTGCTGATCCACTGGGGAACCTGCGGCTGAATGTACCTGACAGAGCAGCTCGCGGACATGACCTCGACCACCCGGCCGTGAGCGCCGAATCACGGCGAGATCCGTCTCCTGTCGGAGACACAATTGATGTCGCTAGCCTCCCTATCCCTAGGGATCCAAGTACCTTCTCAGAAGGTGATTGGAGACACTCTTATGTAGGTTTTGAGGGTCTAAGTACCTTCTGAGAAGGTAGTTGGATCCCTAGGGTATTACAATCATCTGAAGGCGATGATACGGACCACCATCTTCAGGCACGAGCAAATGTAACTGTTGTTGGACAATATGAATCCCTAGGGCTCCAAGTATACCTTCGTTTCGAAGGTGGGACGACCGGGGCCCAGGGGCCCTGGTCCAGTCATACTGAACCTGAGGTGAAGGAACGAAAACGGAGGTGTAGGGTCATATATATATATATATATCCCACCATATATCCTCAGGTTCGGTGGGTAGACCCCACCCCTAGCGTCCCGCCCACCCTGTCCCGTCCCGTCCCCATCGAGCTGAAACGGCGGCCGGGCGGCCGAAGGGGCGGAACAGGTGAAGATGCCCCAGGTCGAAAAACCACAAAACCAACACCCTACAAGTCAAAGACCTCATTTCACTTGAGTTGGTCATACAAAAACCATATCAGGATGCTAAAGACCAGGTTTGGACCTGGGTCTTTGGACTTGCAGGGACAGAAACTGCACCTGGTTCTTCAGTTCGTGACCGTACTTGATCACCTGAATTGCTTCGGTCACTTAGCCTCCTGTTTGGGTCACGAGTAGGGTCACCTTCAAGTTCGGTCACGAACTGAAGAAGCTGGCAAAAGACTCATCGTTTGAGAGGTCTCCCTATTTTGACACACACCATGGGTTCACAAATAGCTGCTAATAGCTCTTTCCGTGTCCAGGCTTCACGGAACCATGACTCGAACAACGTCCACGCCGCGGGAGAAACAACCAACAGATCTCGATCAGGCCACATCCAGGACCGGACCTAGGTTCAAAGGTCCTGAAATCCTGATGCTATCTATTGCCCATAAGGCCCAAATACCGACCCGTACTTCGGATGGTCGAACGGAGGTGAGTACGTACTTCCAGAGAATGGTCGTTGCCGGGGGGTGAAAGGACATCCGAGCAACGGATGGTCCTGGACCCTTAGGGTTGAATATAGATCGAGTGTTTTTTTGGGGGTTTGCATGGATCAAAATGAGGTTCTGTATACGACCTGCATCCGGCAAATCTTCCACCCAGACTCTCCTGGACACTCATATGGAGGGGTCTGGACCCGAACCAATCCCTATGGTTTTGAGGAACCAGTCGGGCTGTGAACGGAGCGTCTGGGCAAGATACAATCAGAATCCAGGTGTGAATTGCAGGTCAAGATTGATGATTGATGATGGTGTGAGTGGCATCGTCCAGTCCGACCCAGTCAAACCTGGTCTTTGACAACCTTATAAGTCCTGTTCTTATATGACCCCGTCCAGTCACATGAGGTCAAACAGACCTGTAGGGCATGGCTCTATGATGAGCCGGCATGGCTGTATGATGAGCCGACATGAGTCGAAGCAACATGAAGTCTGTGAAGACATGTGTTGTGAGTGGGCCTCCCCTCCAGGCTACCCGAGACACTCGGCTCAATGGTGACCCTTAAGGGACTTAAGGGCCCCAAAGAAACCAGTGAGCACAAGACGCCCAGTGAGCACAACATAGCCCATGGTCTCACTGTCATCCACTTGGCACCAAGTGGGTTGGCCTCAAACGCCTCCATCCGCAACGAAAGATGCCTGGATTCTCAGGTAGCGCCCCACACCCGGCCAGCGGTGTGACAAGTGCTTGTATTTCCCAAGGTGCCAAAGCACTTGTTGGGTAGGGCGGAGAAGCACCAAAGCAGGTGGACAGTGACGCAACAAAGGCATCACTTTCAGACCTCAAGGGTGATCGAGGTCTGTATATATTCTTGCTATGTCTTGCAACGTATCTACCTGGCCCCTCCAAAGCACCCTAGAACAGTGGGACATGACCCGAACAAAGAAACAGGTCCGACTGTGCTTGGACCCATTTTCCGAGGTACAAACGGGGCGCAGAACAAGGGCCTTGTGGACAGCAACAAAGGGCTTCAATTTTGAAGCGTCACACGTTCAAGTAGAGGAAGGACATGAAAGAACCCTACCAGTGGCTCTCAATTTCCCATGAAAACTAAAGGGTTTTCACATACAAAAGCCGGGTTTCTTGCGGCTTCTCCCACAACTTGGTATGGGTTTAGGCAACTGTTGCCCCTGGTGACTATACCCAGACGCGTCTCATGGGACCCGAGAAACACTCCCGGTGGTTCATTGATTGACCTGGGGTCAATGTCGTACGGAACCTCAGAAGGTACGACTGGACCCTCCAAACAGTTTAAGATGAGCCACCTACTTGGGTGGGGTCAATGTGTGTTCAAAGCTCCAATGGAGCGCACGACTGAGGATAGGGACGGAGCCACGACCAAAGGTACGACCACGACCTTTGAGGTACTTAAGAAGCTGAACGACCAAAAGGGAGCCAAGCCCTGCTTTGCAATCCAGGTGTTCTTGGGTCCAGTCCCATGGAGCGTCCAGACTTCGACCAACAACCTCCTTTGCTCGGGCACAGCGGAGAAGGAGCGTTCAAGCCGAAGAAAGAATCCCGCTCCGGTCAAACCTCCCCAGGCGCTTGTTGTTTTTTGTTTGCCCCTCTTCAGTTCTCTCTTGCGATGTATCACAACAAATTACATAATGCACCTATAGAATCTGAATGACCAACATTTGAGACCATCAACCACCCAATACACGTTCATCTTTTCCTTTCGAAACAGAGGTCATGTCTGTGTTTCAGGTACAAATACCAAGTGACCATCAGGGAGGTCGGGTTGCCGACCACCGACATCGGAGGACTTCATCCCCCCACCGACGTCGGGACGGACCCTCAACGACTGTGGCGGCGAGTCACCATGAGAGAGAGGTGAGACGTTCCCCACTTGGGAGTTGAACACTACCCAAACACTCCATGGGACTGCCATACCCTAAGGGTCCAGCACCATCCGTTGCTCGGATGTGCGGCAACGACCCCCCGGCAACGACCATTCTCTGGTTTCGTACGTACTTACCTTCAAGACCATCCGAAAAGGAGGTACCTGGTCCCTATGGGATATACATTGAACCCCCAAACCACCCCAACTGATCGGCATACGTGGCAGTCCCAGGGAGTGTCTGGGACTATGAACTCAATGACCGCAGGTCTCATCCCCGTGTCTCATCACCTCTCATCTCCCTGGCCCTGCATTCCGTTCACATGCAACACGAAGCCAGAACACCCTCCCGCCATTGGTGAGTTGTCGGACAAACTCCATCTTAAGAATATGATCTAACCTCAAAGTCCAATAAACATCATGGACAAACATGCTCTGAACTATGGAGGACCTGATTTCCGGAACTTTCTTTTACTTCAGTGGGTCAACAGAACTAGACTGCTAGGGCCGGGCCTGGAGCCAGTGAAGAGCGTGCAGGACTACATTTGCCAGTGCCAAGGTATTGCTTCTCTAGAGGCTTCTTGAACCAAGCGCGCCCAAAAAATGCCCACCTCGCGATCCGACCTTCTTTGACATGTTGAATCACCAGTTTTAGCCAGAAATGCGTCCAACATCATCCGCACCGGCGCGGGCGCCGGGCCGAACGACCGCGGACCCAGGATCCGATCGAAGCGGTGTCAGGACCCAGGCGCGTTCGCCGCGCACGGACAGTCCAACAGAGGTTGATCGAATTGACTATATATACCCTAGGAGTCAAAGACTATAAAAAACATGGTCTTTAGGGGACCTGAAAGGGAATTTCCTTTACTTCAGCCGGTCAAAATATAGTCTTTGGACTTCTAGGGTATAGACTATCCCAGTTCGGTACCCCTGGTGACGGGTCCTAGTTCAGGTCACTGGATACCTCTCTGCAAGGGTGTTCTATCATGTGCTACCAGGTCGACTACAGTATCCAGATGCTCCATGGGACTGCCATAGATGCCGAGAAACGGCCAGGGGTGGTGCCAGGGGGGTCTGGCTTGATCGGCAGTCCTATGGCAGTCCCAGACTGGTCGTGTCTGGGGTAGAAGGAAACTCCGGTTCCTTAGCTGGGATCCACTGGGAGGTTTGAACATGTATTACCTCCCATGCAGCGAGGGTTCATGTGGCCTTCCCTCCCGCAGCTACGAGATGTTTCGGCTGTCAGCCGAGCAGAGTCATGACCGCGCATGTAGCGGTGATCAACGACTCGCACAACGAGGCAAGCGCCCAGTGAGCACAAGTAGCCCATCGTCTCACTGTCATCCACTTTGACGCGAAGTGGGTTGGCCTCAAGCGCCTGGAGATTTCGCCCCCAAGAGGCTGCGAACTGCTGCCAATCCCAGGGTCTCGTGCTGCTTGCCCCACACCCGGCCAACGGTGTGACAGAGCTCATCAGAGCGCGCTGGTCGCGTGCTCTGAGCGCCAAAGCTCTGTCGGGTAGGGCTAAAAAATGTGTGATGGCCTTAGACGGTGTATATATGGTCTACACTGCCTCGACAATCCTTGACATGTCCTTGATGGAAAAAACAAGAACGTCTGAATCTGTCCAATCCAATTGGTGGTGGGCCGTCGGAAACGAACCCCCACATCCGACAGGAAGCGGAGGCCAACTTATGCCGGAAACCAAAATGGGACGTTTGACCCGAACGAAGAACAGGGTCCCCTATGAGGAATCCCAGGTACGAACTCACGTGTCGGCTCCAGGTACAATGTATTTTGCTGAGCCGCAGGGTCTTGCCCCAAGGCATATATTATCACTACTACTACTACTACTGCTACTACTACTACTCCTCCTGCTACTACTACTACTACTACTACTACTACACCATCTAACAACCAAGACAACAACAAACACAAACAACAACTAACAAGAACATCAACACCAACATCAACACTTCACTGCCTGTCAAGCCTCGAAGGGTCAACATCGGTCGAGAGACCGGGTTCTATTCGTGTCGCCAACGGCGATGCTCTCGGATGATCCACCCAGCGACACCCAACGCATGGGAGCGACACCCTCCCAGGCGCCGTTGACCTTTTAACCTCGTTGACCGACAGCGTCAAAGACATGCGGTCCGTTCGCTCGCTCAATGGATTCACCAGCATGCAAAAACAAAACAGATGCGAAACAGACCGACTGTGAGCAGCATCTTTGGTTGGACACCACGTGCGACCTCGCAAGGAACATACCCAGACCATCCATGGGACTACATGGATGGGTCACTTTCATGGGGTCATGGAAGCAACTATTTCAGTCCCGATGGGGATAGAAGAGGAACACATTGAAGGCCTCCCCTTCGGGTAATCACGAGGTGCTTTAGACTGCTACTAGCCGTCCAAGCAAAAGGCGCCCAGTGAGCACAAGTAGCCCATCGTCTCACTGTCATCCACTTTTGGCACCAAGTGGGTTGGCCTCAAGCGCCTTTACATGTACAGGCAGACATGGTTGCTGTCGCATCCCTGGAACAGCACCCACATCCAGAACAAGCCCAACTGAAATCCATTTCTTAAAAATAGAATCAGTCCAGCATTCCTCCAACGGTGCTTCACCGTTGGGTACACCACATGTCCTCGCACCGCGCCCCACACCCGGCCAATGGTGTGACAAGAACTATTCGGGGGAACAGCGATCAAGGTAGATCACCACTCACCCGGTACCAATGCTCTTGTTGGGTAGGGCTGGAAGCGAAAAACACATATCCACACAGCAGAATGCATGTCAAAGAAGATTCAGCACACGATGCTTGGGGCTCACGACATAACTCAGAGTTTGGTGCCCAGGGATGCGCAACGCACCAACGGTTGCACGAGCACACGGTCGAGAATCTGGAAGGCATAGGAAGGCAATCAAACTGACTAATGTGTTTCCCTCGCTCCCTTGCTGAACCCCCTGTCCCTGGCAAGTATAAAGTACCAACACTCCTAAAAAGACCTTCACACACACACACATTGTGTGTATCTTCGTAACCTTTCCCTTTCTTTTGTTTTTCTTGCTTCAGATGACGCAGGGGCATGAACTGTACAACAACAGGCTCTACGAAACCTGTGCTATGAAGAACCTGCACACGTCCTCAAGCGTCGCAGTACTCCAAGGATGAACGGCCTCCCCTCCTGGGAAACACGAGGTGCTTTAGACTGCTACTAGCCGTCCAAAGCAGAAGGCGCCCAGTGAGCACAAGTAGCCCATCGTCTCACTGTCATCCACTTTGGCACCAAGTGGGTTGGCCTCAAGCGCCTTCACATGGGAGCGGATCGGATGCTGACCCATGATGGGGACAGCACCCAGGAGAGAACAAGCTGGACTAAACTAAATGGGTTTAGTCCAGCCTGAGCATTTGACACCCAGCGGTGAATGCTGAATTTTATTCAGGAAACACCGCCTGGTAATTTCACCACATGTCCTCGCGCCGCGCCCCACACCCGGCCAATGGTGTGACAAGAACTATTCGGGGGAACAGCGATCAAGGTAGATCACCACTCACCCGGTACCAATGCTCTTGTTGGGTAGGGCTGGAAGCGAAAAACAAATCTCCACACAGCAGAATGCATGTCAAAGAAGATTCAGCACATGATGCTTAATGACTCAGAGCTTGGTGCCCAGGGATGCGCAACGCACCAACGGTTGCACGAGCACACGGTCGAGAATCTGGAAGGCATAGGAAGGCAATCAAACTCCCTATAGCCTTCAGTTCGACCATTAAAAGAGCGGTTGAGCTGGTGGTGTAGTGCACAAATCCTAAGCAATGGCTCTTTGGGATTTAGACCATCAAAACAATGGTGGTTTGAATTCGGACACTGATTCCATGGAAGTCGTGGCCCACCAAACATTGTCGAATGGCCGGATCGGTCCTCTGGGTCGTGGCATTGCTTTACGAGGGTGGTTTACACTACCAAAGCAGATCAACTTCAAACAAACCAATAAACCAAATCAACCAACCTATAGCACTTCCTGTCCGGGTGCCCTTTTCGCTCTTCCTGTCCAGGCGCCGGTCGAAGGTCTTCAAACCGGGCGCGATCCAGGGTTCTGGAAGCCCAACCAAGGGCTTACATGCCATGTCAAATTGGCATCCTGCTGGCGTGCAGTTGACTATAACCAGGCTTGTCAGAAGGTGATTGGAGACACTCTATATGTAGGTGCCAGGCCCAGTGGTACCGAACCTGAGGTGAAGGTACGAAAACGGATCCCTAGGGAGGTGATCCAAAGGGATCTTCGGTGCCATAACCTCTCCCATGACGCGTCGGGAACTGCCGACGCCGCCCACCGGGGTTGGTCCCAGAGCGGTTCCACCCGACCGACCTGGTTCGATGCAGTACCGAGTTCGGTGCGGAGAGGCGCACTGCTTCCAGAGCGGTGGGATCCATCCGATACCCAGGTTCGGCCTCGGAAACCGAGCGGAGATGCGCGGCGAAGGGCACTTGAGTGAGTCTTCGGTAACAACACTATATATACCCATAGGGTCCAGGTACCTCCTGAGGATGGTCTTGGAGGTGAAAGTACTTCCAGAGAATGGTCGAACGGGGGGTCAAAGGACATCCTCAGGATGGTCCTGGACCCTTAGGGATAATACATATACCAGCACCCCCGAAGGGATGCTTTTTGGTTTCTGTTTTTTGGCTCCTTGTAAGGAGCGCTTTTTGGAGACCCCTTTGTCACTCAAGGATCATGATGTTCCATTACAAATCCTTTCTGTATGAGTTGATGGATCCCCCCAAAAATCTCATAACCCTCCCAGCCAACCCTGACATCTCCCCGCTCGGCTCGGCGGCTGCTGCGGCGAAACCTTTCAACGCGACAAGGCCGGGATGTCTGGTGAGCCGTCATGAATCCAGGGTTCTAAGCCACCGTACGCAGCAGTAGCTTGCATACCTTTGCAAGACTTGGTAACCAAGACCAATTGGGTGACTCCGGAGAGCCAGCTTCTTGACCTTGCCTACCATATCCTCATCCATGTATGTGCTGGATGGGAAAACACTCAGACGGTGCGCAGAGTCCAGCACCAAGTGGTCCAACCTTAGCTAGGTTCTCCAAACGCCTTAAGATGTCCTGTGTTTCTGCACTGTTCCAACAGGTTTATGCAGTCTTGAAACTTATGGTGTTTCGGGCGGCATTTCCACAGACACTCATTCTTAGCAATGCTCTCCTGAGCCAAACCTTAGAAGTACCCGGTCATGGTAGCTGCAGAAGGTGTCGTGAGTCATGCTTTGCATTCAACAGGTATTCTTTGTTGCCACGAAGCTGTTGTGTGCTGAATGCCAAAGAAAAACTGCATGCTGCAAAGCTCGAAGGTTTTCAGGTCTTAATGCACCAATGGTGTCATTCCTTTTGTTCGATATAGCACTTCTCATAGCGCACAAGTTCACAAACACTGCTGCGCGTAACCTGCCAATTGTTTTAAAGGGGGTCCGATTCCACCAGAACCACTGAAAGGCCCGGATGGTTTTGGATGTTTAGGGGGGTTGTTGGCCATCCTTTGAGTGGTGCTGGTGTACGATGCATCCACAATGAGCCCTCATTCACAAAATTCAAACTCTTTTTGTGTTAAGGCACTGAGCATGCTCATCACGTGGCCGGAGGTTGGCCACTGCAAGACAAACGCCCTTCAAAAATTTCGCCAATACTCCAGCTTCCTGAGTATGGGTTGGGGAAAACCACTTAGAAACAGGCCTCATGAAAGGACACATATTTGCAAACAAGATTCTGAACCATTGAAATGCTTTTGAGCCAACGTAGGGAAGGAGTGCTTGCCATTGGGGAACAATTGCTTCCTGAAACCAACTGCCCAACTCAGCAGTTGAGATTTAAATTGCAACACACAGACATGTTTGGTTGCAACAAAGGCTCAAGCTGAATACTTGCCCTCGATTTCCTAAATATGGCTTGGGTCCCCCAAGTTCAACGAAACAACATGTGCACAAACCATTGCAACATACTTGGCATGCTATACTGCATGCTAGACTCTAACCCTGCTAGCTTTGCACGCAGCAACAAACTGAACATATGCTAGTCGCAACCGTTCATCTGCACTGGGAGCATCCCATACAAGGCAGTCTCTGGTCAGTTCCACGAGGGCAGATGCACTGCACTCAGGTATAATGGTGAGATCAACTATATGAAGATAGTCATAGTTGACCAGAGACACTGAGAAACCTGGAAGACGGATCCAAGCATTTGACCTGACAGCTTCCCGAATAAAATCATCAGTGGATAACAATGTTGAACGGTGCGGCGCTTGGCTTCCGAATGTTGTGTAGATCAAAGGTCCTGTCTGTGTAGCGCGGCAAATTGCACAGACCGAGTGGGAAACCCACGAGTTCTTCAGCTTCAGAGATTTCTGAAGCCATTTTTCATCTCCCTTCAAGTTGGTCAATACACCAGTGTAACGTCCTGCAAGGGAGCCAGATGGTCGTTCAATCCTTCTGCCCCACGGGTCAATCGTAAGACACTTTCCATGAGCAATCTCCAACAATCCGAAAACAACCCATGTATCAAGCGTGTCAAAGGTTTCCTCCACAACACGTGAATTGTCCACACAATAGAGGACAATCTTTGTGTCCCAAGGAGAGCCATCCGACACTGCCGAACTCATCGTGAGAACCTGAAAACTTCTTCGCCGGTGGGCATCTGCGTCGTCTCCGTGGATCACAAGCGGAACGATATACTGTAATTCATCATCAGCCTGCAGCACAGCACACACACAGCACAGCATGCACAGCACAGCATGCACAGCACAGCGTGCACAGCACATGCGCATTATGTTAAATCACCAGGTTGATAGAACTCACAATCCTTGTCAGCCAGCAACGGGTGCTCTTTGAACCACATACATCCTCTTTGGGCCTTCCAGAACTCTTTCAGGGCCTTGGCCCAACTCGACTGGTAAGAAAACAAACTAGTGCACTATGCACATATTGTCTACACTTGCCAAGACACCCCTGGTGGCCCCAAGAAGAGCTTCCGGAAGAGATCAATATCATATGAGTAGGTTGCGGCAAACCTGCGCATGCATGCAGGTATAATGATATCGATTTTTCTTGTGGCAATTACCAACCTTTCACATCCAATGGCAAAGGAACACATCAGATGGCAAGAAGATATGCCACAGGCCAATGTAGAACTTCTCTTCCCGGGCCGGGTCCATTAGAACCACCTCCACCCTTAGCAAGTAGCTGAATGAATGCGGTCCAGCAACTTAACTAAAACCATGTTCTGAAAGAACCCCTTGATCTATGCAAGTGGCTCTTTGGGTTCTGGAAGCATTTTGCGCCATTTTTGTTTCTTCAGCCACGCCCAGAATCTTTGAGCATGGTGCCGGGTATTTTGGTTTGCATCAGCAGATCCCACCAGTTCTTTGAGATTCCTCCTGAATTTGACAGAGCAAATGATAACAAGATACATCGAACCCTGCACATATTATCGATGGTTGCATAGATTCACATCCATAGTTAGCTGACATGCTGAAAAGAGTCGGCAAAAATCGTCCCGGAATTCGCCGTCTAAGAACCCCAAACAATTCAACCACAGTGGTGACACTCACCTCAGTCCACCCCATGTGCAATGTGCACCTGCTAGCCCCAAGATTTAGAGCTCCAAGGTCCAGTTGCAAATTAATGCACGCAATGCACACAATGTGCCACTAAGCTTTGGACATTCCTGGATAGTTCCAAGAACTCTTCCACCAGGTCCATTCAATTATATACATGCCAGCTAGCTGGCACACGCATGCATGCATGTGCAGTATGTTCTTGCAACGTTCAAACTATCATTTGCATGCCCCCACTTGAGCAGGCAAAGATATATGAACCCACAGGACCAGGGTCTTTGCAGAATCCAAGTATGCACAAAATGACTTCTGTCATAGGCCGGAGGCTAGCTTTTGACCCCACAGATCCAGCCAACTAGCTTCCAACTCTCCATCAATGCGGACAGGCAGCGCCTGAAGCTACCTGCAGCCTGGATGCCCAGGATCGCCCGGGCATCTCAACTCCCCGAATTAACCACTAGCACTGGGACAAAGATTAGAATATGTTTTTTGCTTTATACAAGGTCTGCTCTAGATCTAGTGGCAAACTCTCCTTTGGCCAGTGGTGACACAAGATCTGCAAACTAAGATGGCCCAAACACCTGGCACAGCCTGGAAACAAAAACAAAGATGACAGTGATCAAGGACAAAAGTATAGCCACCGCGGAAGGTCAGGGTGATCAGATTGTTTTGTGAATGCAGCCATGGTGATTTTCTGGTATCAGACCATCAAAGAAAAATAGCTAATCCTCAAGATCGGAGACTTCCTCGATCTCGGCAACCTTCTTTCTCTTGGGACCTTTGGCCGAGGTGACACGACGTTTGCCGTCTCTCACATCGATATCAATCGGTTTTAGGGTTTCTTTGTGTTCGGTCACGAAGGACACTGTCTTCTGTACATCAACCTCACTGATCGCAACAGCCGCCATTGTGCTCACACGAGTGAGCTCACTCGCGACCACAGGCACATGCTTCTCCAAACAGGACACCTAAGTCAAACCAGGTGAAGCCAATGCATGAAGGTACCCCAGCATACCCCAGCTAGAGCTTGTGAGAAATGATTTGCAAACATTTCATTAATCAAGCCAACAAGGCACCAGCTCTGAGCAGTTACGGACCTTGTGCGTTACCAATTCCTCAATGACCTTGTCGAGGTCATTGGAAAGGGCTTTGCACCTGAGGAAAAGGTTATAGAATCTGTCTTTTATATCGACCCCACCTGGACAAGAACACCAAAAAGGAAAAACACTCATGGTTTAAATGGTACCGAGTTTCTTCTTTTCCAGTTTCTTGACTTCAGCAATTGCCTCTTCCTCTGCGGTTTTTTCTTTTTTTTTGGTTTTTTGGACTTAATGGCTCCAGTCTTCATGTCCAGGAAGTTACCAATACCATCACCAAGACCCCCAAGTTGCTTCTTCAGAAGCTCCTTTGCTTTGGATTCACTGACCCGACCTGAAATAGATACCTGAGACACCACAAGCTAGGATGTGTCTTCCAATAGTAGTTGCAACAATAGCTAAAAGTGTTTCATTACACACTAGCTCATCAGAGATAAGATACTCCACTCGAGGAACTTTCACCCTTACTGGTCTCATCCACCACTTCCTTCAGAACCTTGAACATCCGGGCTTTTGCCACCTGTGGTGCCTGCAGGCCAAGGTCGCCAAAAAAAGACTCAAAAGCTCACGCCGGGCAAGGCCTGCGGGTGCGGCGTACCAGATTGTCCTCGGAAGGCAGAAGGGAACATCAGGCATGCTAACATTTGTAGAATGGCCATGTTTGTTCCAAGATGTTCCAAGTATCCACGGCAAAGTTCGGCAATGAAAGCCTGAGCCTCCTTCGTTGTACCGTACATCTTTTCCAATTGGAAAAGTGTGACCTAGGGTAGGCAGAGCTATATTTTTCTTCCAACAGGCCTGAGCAAGTTTCACATATATTATGCCAAGTGGTACTGACAGCTATTGAGGTCAGGGCTGTGACATGCCGGTCGGTATGCAAGCTGGAAACCCATGAATGGTATTTCTCCTCCACGAACATCTCTGACAGGTTGGGATTCTGTAGCCATGCCTTCAACATCCCAAACCTTGGGGACATCGTTTGTTTGTATTTGTTTGTGTTGTTTTCTTTTCCATTAGACCATTCAAGATATATATTACATCACACTAGATTGCCAAGGGGCCTCTCCTTGTCCGAACATAGTGAAAAAATTTGGCAAGAAGTGGAGCTGGAGCCTCTGCATGGAATGCCCTCCTCATCGCACTGTACTGGCGTTTACGCTCCTGGAAGGTGAACAAGTTAACATCGAACCACATTTCAGTTTTCAACCACCACCAACACAACTCACATGATGTTCCTTTGAATCCATTTCACTTGGTTTGGACATAGATGAAATCTTCTCCAATTCTTCTTGGGTAAACTCCCTCTTCCGCTGGGTGCGCTCAGCAGAAGTCGGTGGGCTCGATGTTTCCTAAGAGGTCCAGGCTTCACAAATTAGTTGCTAACATTTTTTTTGAGCACGCAAGTTCAGGATTACACACAAAGGCACCGTGTCACCAAAGTCCAATTTCCGTGGTGATATCGACGAATCCAAACTCACACTTGCCAAGGTGGACGTCCGCTCAATCAATCGGCCCTGGGCACATATACATGGCGGATTGTTCTGTCCCAGATTTTAAATCATATATACATCACCATAGGTTTGGATTGAAGGCCAGCCTGGCTCTTGGCCTTGTTTAGCTCTTCACTCTTCTTTCCTTCCTGGCCTGTATTTTCTTTTTCTTTTGGAACTATTGCTGCTCTGCCTTTTTGAGGTGATGCCACTAATGACAAACCATCAGCAGCAGTGATGAGATCAAGATGCCGCATGAACTCTTCTTCTTCCTTCTGCTTTCGCTCTAACTCTTTTGGATCAATTGTCTCTTTTCTTTTTTTTGTGTTCATGCTCAGCCGCAGCAGTCTTCTCAACTTCCGTCTTTCGTTTTTTCTTTGCCTCCATCTTCAAGTCATCCTTGTTCTCCTTCTTCGAACTCTTCTCTGACTCCTTCCTGCTTTCCTCATCTTTCTCTTCTTTCTTTTTTTATTTCTGCTTTTCCTTTGCTGCCTTTGCAGCTTTCTTTGGCTGTTCCTCACCCCCCCGCAGCTGCCTCACTGGCATCTTCTCCCTTTGTGTCTTTCGGAGTCCCATCCTCCACTTTTGTTTTTGCTTTTTTTGTTTCTTTCTTCCTTCTGCTCCTTGCCCTGCCCATCTGTCTCCTTCGGAGCAGGTCTCTTGTTTGTGTCTGTTTCTTTCTTTCGCTTCTTCTCATCTTTATTCTCATCAGACTCCTTGTTCATCTTCATTTCTTCCTTCCGCTTCTTCTCATCATTCTTCATTTCTTCCACCTCTTCGACAGACTTCCTTTCTTCCTTCCGTTTCTTTTCATTCTTCTTCTTCTCACTCGAATCCTTGCCAGCCTCCCTTTCTTCCTTCTCCTTCTCATTCTTTTTCTTCTGACTCGAGTCCTTGCCAG
>CAXAMN010016891.1:1045822-1110825 GCA_963970005.1 Durusdinium trenchii
TTCGCTTTTCTCTCGTCACTTGATGCTTCTTCTTCATCACTTGGTGGGTCTGATGCAGCTTCATCATCGCTGCCTTGATCTTCTTCAGTCTCAACATGTGCTTTCTGTTCCTTATCTGGTTCTTCCTCATCTTGTTTTTTCTGTGGTTTCCTGTCTTTTTCTTTCTCCTCACGGCCCTCTTCCTCAAGCTCTTCCTTATCATCTTCATCTTCACTGTCCTGATCCTCGTCGTCCTCCTTCTTTCCGTCTGAAGGGACTTCCACACTTTGAGGAATCCTTGCCTCTTGTTCCACTTCTTCTTTCTTCCTGTTCTTCTCCATCTTTTCAATGGCCAACCTCCTCGCTTCTCGACTTGGAAGTGGGCTTGGAAGTCCGTTTGAGCTGATATCATCTTCTTCCACCTCCGCAGAACAGCGCCAGAATTCAATCCAACACTCAACCATGCTGCCTTTTTGCTAACTGCCATACCTCTTAGTTACACAGGCCGATTCAATGCAAATACCAGATTGTTCAGGAGAATAGGCACGCCTCATCCTTTTTTTGTTGGAGAGGCTTCTTTAGCTTCTTCCTTGCTTACGTCCTACAAATCATCAAAGAAAACAAAACAGCTCATGTTGGGGGTGCAAACTCATTTTACTCCTCATCGTCCGTGAGGGATTCCGATTCTTCAGCTTCATCATCAAGTGCACCAGAATCTCCCAGAGTAGAGTTCTCCCCTGCAATGCCCCCGCATTGCTTCCTGAGGAAAATAGGACACCAAACAACTCAACCCAGGTCACGGTCACATGAAAGAAGCTGAGACACAAATCCTCTTCTGAGAGATGCGGAACATCAAACATGTCACCTGCAATTTGCGTATCCATATCATCAATCGAACACCTCAGATAGCAGTGTTTTTTGTGTTGGTGGGCAGTCAGTTGGCATAGAAACCTCGAAATGCAACATTTATATATGACAAGTTTCCCCTTCGACCCCTTTGACGATGGAGAAGTAAAGCTTGACCCCTTCCGCTTTCCACGTTGGTGTTTCAGAAGACAGTCATGACATCGGAAGGCCTTGCGAACAAAACTCCAAGATATACTAACTCCGGAAGAGTTCATGCGTGCACGTGTTCAAATGGTTTGAAACCATCATGCCTGTTGACGAATCCATTCCTCTTTGGCTTCATCAGACAGGGAGGAACCTCACGTCTTGGGGAATGTTTCCATGCACACAGTTGCAACACTGCAGCTTTCATGCATTTAGAGAGGGTCACCCCAAAACATTGAAATCATGCTTGTCCAACAAGGAGCCACTAATCTTCTTCTTTCGGTCAAGGTGTGCCACAATGAGGCGGATTTGGTTTTCACGGGGAACACGGGTCAAGTTAGATCTCTGGAAACAACTGCGCCACCAGCTGTTTCCAGTCACACGAAGATCTCCTCCCGCAGGAACTAGTTCTTGGTCCTCCTTCAATTTATCCACTGGAGCTCGCTGGAGCACCACCTTCAGCAAGGCCCTTAATTTCAGCGCTTGACAACTGCACCCCAATACCTGTGCTCCACCAAAAAAACTTAAAAAAAACACAGGGAAACTGCAATGCACATTGTGCACGTCCAAGGGTCTTTGCATCTTTGGTGAGCTTAAGCCGTCTTGCCCCCATGGCACCAATGAAAACGTGGATTGGACTATTAGTGCTGTGTCTCTTCCTGTGGCTCTGGTAGACCATGGGTTGACTTGGGTTCACTTTCCCTCCTACCATCTTGTCCACTGCCATCCTGTGCCAGGCTGCGGTGGCCAGCAGCTCCGTGCTCACTGCGACAGTGGCAAGCTCTCCCCACCTTACCTCTCCCTCGACCATCGTCCTACTAATTAACATCATTTGTATACAAAGTCGATCGAAGTACTGACTTTCAGACACAAGTTTCTAAAGGATGCCTTTTGGTGACCCTCTCTAAAGGACGCTTTACCAGCACCCTTTAAGGGGTGCTGGTACTCAATTTTTCAACACTATACTGACTAATCAATCTCAATAATATAATGGTGAAAAGGGACCCCTACTACTGGGTCAGACTGGAGGCCGGGATATGATTGAATCCACTCATCCAGCACCTGGACCGAAGGTCGTGACCCGAACTGCAGAGTCGCAGTCGAGGAGTCGCTGTCCAACCCTGCTTGTGACTGAACATCCTGGCGGATCTCAGGACGAGGTCCGACGACTCTTCCAAGTGGTACATCGCGTTCCGTGTCGTTCTTCCGGTGGCGCCCAAAATTCTATATAAGTGTTTTCATACAAAAACAATGCTGGTTTTGGCTCAAGCTGTGGGGGGCTTGTGGTTGACACCTGTCCACGCGCACCGTCCACCAACATTTGTTGAAGCTGAGCGGATAGGATTGAAGCAAGAGGGATCCAGCAAGTCACCAAGAACCTGGAAAAAGGGTTCCAACTGCCTTTGTTTCGAAGGTGGTTGGATGGTTTGGAGGCATACGTACGATCTGGTTGGGGCCCTATAGATCATTTCTGTCGCAGTTGAGATGATGTTACCGAACAAATGCCTTTCAAGAGCGGCAAAATAGGTTGGTGTTTTTTTTTGGTTTTAAATTGTCTTTTCGCTGGTGTGGTGGTCTAAATTTGTAAAACCATGGTTCTTGGCTAGAGACCAAACTTTAAAGTCTCAAACTAGTTGCACTAACTTGCGGGCTCGAGCTGGGCTTGATTCATCTGTGGAGGTTGGTCCTTTCTGTGCGCATGAGTCAGACCCAATCAAAAGAGGTCGGGCCGACCTCCAACTGGGCTCCTCATCAGCAACCGATCCCAAAGCAAACGGAGAGCAAACAAACTCGATTTCGAGGGCTCTTTGAAGTGTGGCCTCTGGTACGAAAAATGACGCATCCATGATATAATTTGTCTTCAAGTTCTACATGTCAATGGTTAGCGAAACCAATCTCTTATTCATAAACGGTACAACTGAATCAATGAATATCAATGATCTGTTCCAAATCCAGTGCTTCGTCCCAGGCTTAGAGGGACCAGCGGAACCTTCCTGGAGGGCCGAGAAAAAAAAACAAATCCCAATCACTCCATGTATGCATGCTGCATACATACCCTAAGGCTCCAGGACCATCCGTTGCTCGGATGTCCTTTGAACCCCCCAGCAACGACCATTCTCTGGAAGTACGTACTCACCTCCGTTCGACCATCCGAAGTACGGAGGTACCTGGATGGTTGTCAGAACAGCACCTGGCTCAGAAGCTCGATCTTGCTGTGTAGGAAAGCATACAGGGTACCCCCTCTTGGTCCTCTTGACCGCCGTGGTCCGCTCTTGGGCGCCGGACAGGATGCCTTCGAAGACTTTCCGCGCCTGAGTCGGTCATGGACATCAACACCACCGGAAATGAACAACCCAGACGCTCATGGGCCCTCATATGGAGGGGTCGGGGGTCTCAAACTCCTAGGTTTTGAGGGACCAAGGGCTGTTTGGAGCGTCTGGGAAGTGCTGATTGCTTCTTGGGAGCCTTTTGGAGATCTTTGGTACATTTTGTTCAAGGGAACCTGCGTCGAAACGGTCACATGAACTCGGGACTCTCAAATACTCGCGCCGTTTTGAACACACATTGACCTGGAGTCTCAGTTCGTACTTCGGACAATGGGTACAGTCGTACCTGTTTTTATGGGGTCATGTCCCATTTTCTAAGGTACTTGAAGTCGGGTCCAGGGACTGACTGTCCTCAGTCCGGGCTCCTTCCTTCCTTCCCTTCGCTCCGCCCGTGCGGTAGGCGCCGCACCCGCTTCTGGAGCTCCACTGCTGTGCCCTGGCCCGAGGCGAACGACTGGGGAACGAACCACAGAGCCATGGGCCTATGTGGATGATGAGGGGTTGGTTGCAGGCCCACCTCTCACAAATAGTAGTGATTCATTGTTTACCGGACTAGTTACAGGTATCCAAATTGGAGTCACTGACCGGCTGTAAGTATACTCCTGCAATCGACCCGTGAGTTCGTAGCTCGGACACTGGGCCCGGTCATCCTGTTTTTGCTTCGGGTCGGGTCCCATGAAGTCAGGACTGGTCCAGTCGGGTCCCAGGCTACAGTGAAGTCGGGCAACGGTGGTCCCGCACTGAGCTTTCCAGAGGGTACAGTTGGAGGCATGAAGCTGAGTGATCTACCCGCAACCAACAGGTCGCCATCTGCAGTTGACCAGCTCCGCAAAAGATTTACACCCCTGAAAACTAACATGGACCCGGGTCGATTGGGACCCGGAAAGATGCCTCGGACCCTCCTGGCCAGGCTGTTTGCAGACCCTAACAGGTGGCTTCTGGACACTTGTTGTCACCAGGAAACACCTGTGAAGTCGGGTGCTGGTACAAACTAGTGGTATTTAGGGTCCATGATGTTAGTTATGCACAGGGTAGTTGGGGCTGCCAGCTACTCCAACGTCTCAGTTTCCAAACCAGTTGGCCTCCTGGCCGTGTGCGTGCACTTCCGCACGTACCCTCCCGTGGAAGAGATGCAAACCATTTGCACCATCCCATGGGTTGTTTGGAAGAGACGACCTGCCCATACATTCAGTGAGGTTGGGTATTTCCCTAGGGCTCCAAGTGCTGTACCTAAATACTAAGAAGGTGCTTGAGCTGGGTGCCAGGGTCGGGTCCAGCCATACCGAACCTGAGGAGGTACGACTGGAGCCAACTTGGAGCCCTGACGGTGGGTGTCGTGGTGGTGTAGAAGTTCTTCCAAACCACCCAGAGTGAGCTGCGTGCTGGTGCTTCGAGATAGCACAACCCAAACAACAGCTGCCGGCTAAGCCAGCTATCCCCAACAGGGTCCAAACCTGGATCATCAATTACCCCATCCAACAATCATGGAAGTGGACGCCTCCTTGACCAGGAAACTATGATCAAAATCATGAAGCTAACAAGATGCCTCACTACTAGTAACAAGGTGCATTACTATACCCCAGACACTCCATGGGACTGCCATATATACCGATCAGTTGGGGTGGTTTTGGGGGTCAATTGATCGGCATATATATGGCAGTCTCATGGGTCGTGTCTGGGTACTAGTAGCAGCAAGAATCTATACTAGTAGCAAGGGCATCGCTATTAGTAGCATTCACACTCTGTCTGCCGGAGCTTCGGAGGGGGTCTTCCCCATGAGCTATCTAGTCCTGCAAGAATCCACCCCCTTGGTCGTAACCTCGGAACGCCCCGGTCCGAGCGGTTATAGGATCGGGTCATGGCCCATTTTCTCTTGATACTGGGTCAGTCGGCTCCAGGTACATTCACCACCAGAAAAAGCACCAAATCATGGCATATATAGGACTGCAATTCCTTGCAGAATCGCCGAACTCTTTGTTGAGGCCTGGGAAGGCCGCGTCCAGATTCCCACGCAAGGCCTGGGAAGGCCTTCAGTCTTCCCGCCGCTTCCTTCCAGTCCACACCGATCTGCCGGGTCCCGTGGGGGACCTCCATGTCGTTCACCTCCCGGGCGAGCTCCATGACCTCGAGCGGAGAGCAGGGCGACCGGTTTTGGCGGGTGCCGAGGTCGAGGAGGACCCCACAGGGAGGTCCCATCCATAATTCAACAGCTTTGGATATGCAACAAAAAGAAGCAGGGTTTTGGGGTATATTTGGGTATGTGAACATCTGTGATTGTTTTTGATGGGAAACTGAGAAACACTGGAACATTGTGGTTGGATACATGAGAATATGTCCATGGTGCAACTGTTCCAAAGTCTCTGTTTCCTAGAGCTCAAGAACTGACCTGATCATAGAATTTGACTCTATACTGTGACACATGTAGTTGATCATCTCAAAAAAAAGGAACGACGAGTTCCGAACCTTTTTGAAGAGCTTTGAACCATCAGACTGGACCTGGTCCGGAATAGCATCTCACCGGTGGGGTGGGGTGCACCATCACGGAGGTTCGGAGCTGGCATGACTCATCCACATCTACTCCTCACATCCCTAGCCGAAGGGGGCCTTCAGTTTTCAACAAGTGAGTGACTGACCGTGTAAAAATCCGTAAAAGAATACGTTCTGACATGTTCTGACTGGCATTCAAACCATTTAAAAGCCATGGTGGGCCACGAATCATGGGCCACGAATCATGTGTTTGGGGTCGAAAAGCTACCCAACTCCTGGCACCCAAGATCAGTTCTGCCCAAATGCTCACAGGCTACATGTTGGTTCGGTCCATTTCACCCTAGTGGTGAGGGTCAAAAGCCTGGCGAACTGGTTGGGTCCTTTTTGAGCCTTTGGGTGTGTCATATATTTAGGGCTCCAAACCTGAGGATGTGGGAGCCCTACAGGTCTTCATGGTCCACATGCATATATACAGGCAAATTGGAATGAAGTGACGAATCCTCTCATCTTCCTGCTTCTTAGACCAAACAAACATCAGTCTCCAAAGCTGAAGCTGAAATCCAGTGTCTAGCACAAACTCATGTACTTATATAGTGGAAGCTCCATGAAATCCAAAGAACTCCAGTCCTACCAAGTCCTACCCCCTCCTCACGTGCTCCAGAAATACCACACCGGGGGAGCGGGCCCACCGTTGGCACCCGATTCACTCAGCACTCGGACTCCATCGTAGCCTCAAATCGATCCCCGGAAGTTGTGCGTGGTTCTTCCAGCCCCTGCAAGTCCAGTCTGACCCAGGTCCAAAGCTCTTATACTTAGAGAAGCAAAAGACTACCAATTTGTAGACTCCTTGGTGAAAGATCGTCTTGTAAAGGGTGAAGAGATTGAAAAGATCGTCTTTTCTCCCAAATCCTTGTCTTTGAAACCACTGAAGAACAGTTTTTCGGCCACGGGCCAAGCACCTGTCTTCCGGGCCAAGCACCGTCTCTGGATCGCGTGCCGTGGGATCTGGATCTCGTGCTCGAGATCATTGACTGAATCTAGATTCTGAATTCAAAACTATGGACCAACTCTGCTTTTTGTATCACCAACTCCAGTACCCATGAGGTCTGTTCACGGAGAAAGGACGAGCCATCGTAAGAGAGCCATCCCTCTTTCTTTGGCCCTAGGGATCCAGTCGTACCGAACCTCAGGTACGGTGATGTGTTTCTTCCACTCAGACATGAGATGGTGCCAAAACGTCGGGTCCAGTCGTACCGAACCTGAGGTGAAGGTACGACAACGGATCCCTATAGGGTGGGTGCCGGCTCCACGCCTCCAGTGGATCCACCAACCCGGTTGCGGATCGGTGACGGGCAAACGGAGGCACTGAGGCATGAGACGGTGCCGTCAGTTCGTCGTAGTGGTACCGTTTTCTCGGAGAAGGTAGAACTGGATCCCTATCCAGCCGTCCAAAACCATGAACGAATACAGGTGTTTTTAACAGTTTTATACCAGAAAACCATAGTGTTTATGCTGGGAAAACCAGGTTTTGGGATGGGCCCTCACAGGGATTCTTGGATGGGAAAACAACTGAGCGCAGGGTTATTTCAACATCCCTTGTGGGCCCCGGGTACTCCATCGCCGCCGCTTTTTCGGAACCTGAACTCCACCGAGCAGGTTCGGTGTATCCAGGTGATGCACGTGATCCCCACCACAATGGTTCAATCAGCGTCACAAATTCCGTTTGAACACCTCTGAACATGGAGGTGGACTCCCAGAAGGGAACACCCTTCTAAGAAGTTTAACTGGTGAGGGGCGTGTGAGACACAAATCCCTACATACGTCCAGTCTGACCCAGGTCCAAAACCTCGTCTTTTACATCCTTATATAGTGTGCATTTTTTTAAAGCCACATCCAGTCCAAATGAGGTCATTGACCTTATCCCCACCACGTTTCCTCTCCCGGCACCCTCCAACAGCTTTTTGGACACCTCTTAACCTCTACGAGGCTATGTATAGACACCTCAAGCGGAGGGTCCTGGTCTATGTCTACGAGTCGAAAAAGCCTCCGTCCCTCCGTCCCTAACCCTCGCCTGGCGTCGGGCTATCATGCCCCGCCGACTCGGCGAGGAGTCGACGGACGGTGCCCATGAGCACCTGGGACCTGACGTTGAGCTGAGTGACGTGGGACCTGCGTTCGGTGCACCTGGGGGGGGTTTGGGCTCGGGATGACTTCTTTGGCTCGTGTGACTTCAGAAAGAAGCCTTGCCAGTTCTCGTTTTATGGGCAACTTCTTGAGCTCCACCAACTGAGGGGAGTTTGAAAGGATATTGATATTCCACGACCGACCTTTTCGTGAAATCGCCCTCAGAGTCAGTTCGGGAAGGAGAAAGAAGATGCCCTGTCAACATCCGGTGGCGCAAGGACTAAGGACTACAAACAAAAGAGAACATACCAAGAGAGGTTAAGTGACCTTATAGGACCCTACTGGGGTACCCAAATGGGATAGTCTATAGGGTTCTTCAACCTCTTTTGGTACTCTACCTGGACCTTTTCATGACCAAACTTAGGAGTGCCAAAACAGGTGACCTGTCCGGGCCTAATATGTGTGTGACCTGTCAAATCCTGGCATCCTAAGGATGCACACTGTCCAGGTACATCTCATACTTCCTTGAGAAAACAAAAACACCGTCAGGTCAATCTTTTTTGCTAAGCTATAAGCATCTTCAAGCTAATACCAGCACCCTCCAACAGGTGCTTCCTGGTGACAACAGGTGCCCAGAAACCACCTGTTAGGGTCTCTAAGTTGGAGGGTCCTGGTACATGTCCTGTACATGACTGGCGGTTTTTCCGTGAATGGTCCTGAGATGGATCGTCCTGTATGGAGGGGCCACTTCTCCAGCTTCAGAGTTCGACCATCCACAGGTCTACAGCTGTTGACCGTGTCCTCCTGGTGTTTTACATGTCCTGGTGTATAACCATGGCACGAGTCATTCCATGTCGCTCGGCGCCAGTTCCGAAGGGAGGGTGCGCCGGGGTGATCACCCCCCGCAGGTTGGATGATCATTCAATGATCTAACTGGACTTCTTTCAACCGCCCAGCTCGATCTCTGCCGATATCTCACGGATCTTCACGCCGCCCCAGCGACACGGGGCTGCGGTCGATGGATTCATAGTCCACGCGGCCATCCGGACCTCAGGACTCCCGACGCAGTGTGACCTGTGTCGGCTTGTGGGATGGAAAACCACCGCCACAAGACTGGCCAAGGCACTGCTTCAGGGAAACACACATATAATGCACCCACACCCGATAGAAGAGGTCTTTCCGCACAAATACATGGCGGAGGGGTCTTCATGAAAATAACAAGCTTTTGAGGATTGGTGCTATCGACTCTCAATCCAAACCCTAGGGATCCAGTCGTACCTTCTCAGAAGGTAATTGGACCCTCCTGGCACCTACATAACAGTGCCTCCGTCCTCACCGTACCTGAGGTTCGGTACGACTGGATCCCTAGGGACATATTATAGACAGGATCACTCTTCGGTACCTCACTCTGGTGGGAGTCGCACCAGATCACTCTGGAGGTAATAGGCAGGATCAAGCAACAAACATGCTGCCACTTCTCACATTGCACCACCCACAACTCGCCTCGCAACCAAAAAGGCATAAGAAAAACAGTATAGTCACTAGCCTCCCATCACTGTGATGTGCGCGAGTTGGAACTGGCACCTCGTCCTCATCGTCCGTCGGAACGCCCAGAGAAGCCCACTCATCGAACCCGTCGGATTCCCCACGGAACGGCAAGGAGGACTGCGCTGGTGCATTGCCCTTCCAGGCCAGTGGCGCCTCACCCGCGGTGTCGTCGCCGCCGGGGGGTTCCCCGGTGAAGCCGCGTGTTGCCGGGGGGGGTGAGACATAGCAATCCCTACGTGCAGGGTGGCTCAGGTCCTGGTCTTTGACATCCTGAAAAGTCGTGTATTTAGACCAGGTCCAATCGAATGAGGTCAAACAGACGTAAAAGAAGGAAAAGAGACCAAAACCCATTGCGCCAGGGGGGTCGGCCCCTACTAAAATGCACACAGCATATAGGCCCCTCGTGACCAATCACTGTGTATAGGGAATGGTTTTGTACAGATTTAGGTGAAATCGCCCCAGGTGTGCCATCGGGTCCGCCAGTTGCGTGTCTCCATCTTCAGAGGTTGGATGACATCACAAGATGTCAACCACCATGTCCCAGCAGCCCCACAAACCAACAAAAAACGGTCTGTCACGGTCTGTCCATGTCTTTCCTATAGCCAAAAACATGGCTCTTGTATGTGTTCAAAGCTTTTCATGAGAAACCGGCTGCTACCGGCTGCTGATACACTAGCACCCGACTCCAGTGTCCTCCTCTGGTTTTTTGATGGGGTTCTTTAACAGTCACCCTCCAGGAAAATAACACGTCGACAGCATACCAGGACCTTTAGGACGTGACCTTCCTTGAGATCCAATGAGGTCACTGAAAAAAAGTCCCTGTTTAGAGGTCAAACAGAGACGAACAGAAGAGGTCACACACTGAAGGTCCTAGTAGTTAGCGATGTCAACATCTTCACATCTTCGGGAAGTCGTGGTACCTGTTGAGCCCAGAACTCACCCCTTTCACTCGGCTGACCATGTCGGGTAGTCCACTCTGTTTATGTTGGCTGGGAAAAACCGAGGTCGCATGGTTTTGACCCGCAGCCATGTCTATACGTGCGTGTTATAGGGATCCTATGGTTACCTGGGTGTCTTTTCCCACCAATTGGCAGTCACTGGCCCCTGAGTCTTTCAGTGTTGCTCATACCTTTTGAGCTTGCCCGCGGCCTAGTAGGCCGCCAACCAAATCTGCACTTTATTCAACACAATACAAGTCAAGAAAGGGAAATTGATGCATGCCTTCAGCTGGATATGAGAAACGGAAGTGAAAGTAGAATAGAAATCCCACAAGCAAAACCTCAAAGCATCTCAACAAAACGGGGGGCAAACAGGTCAATGCTAATTCAAACGGGGAGGGTGGGTTATTTGGTTGACTGGTTGACACTGCCGAGTAACACTCCACCCTAAGAGCTTAGCAGAACACCCTCCGAAGCTCTCCAAAACTCCAGCAGACTCTCCATGTTTCTGAACACCTTCTTCACCCATTCTTCGCACCGTTTGTGTTCTTCAATGCTGCCGTTCAGTCGTTTGCACGCCGTTTCGTGGCTATAAACCCTGGTAGGTTGACCATGTCTGGTAGTCTATTCTGTGCATGTTCTGTGGTCAACCAGGGATCCTGGGTTTTGCTATGAGAATTGATGAGGGTTGGCTTGGCCATGGTGCACCACAGCCCCAAATCATAGGCCAGGCATCATTCTCGATCAAGCTAACAGGGTCTTGTCAGGGAGGTCGTGTGGACATCGAAAAAACATCTTGAAAAAAAACAAAAACGTTCCCCAAGAACTTTAGGAATCATGTTTTTGTACTTCCAGAAAACGTCCTCGTTCCAGGCAATAGAGAGAACTTCTGCAGCTGATACTTGGGCCTAACAAAGGCATCCTGGTGAGAGGTGTCCATCTCTCTCTGCATGTTGAGGGTTCCAAAACCACGGTTTCCCCAAAACTGGAGTTTTTTCACGAAGCTTCTGTGGCCTTTCACTTTCAATCCGGAGCGCTTGTGGATTTGGCCCAAAGAAATCGTCTTCAACTTGGATCAGAACCAGTACCCTGCAAGTGGACTTACCATATTTTTCACCTCCAACATTAGTTAGAGGTGGCAGCCCATAAGTTCGTTCAAACCAAAATCATTGCCTCCGGAACCACCGTCCAGTTGTACCTTCGTTTCGAAGGTGGCCTCCAGGATTCCAATTAACTATTGATCTTACGGTTTGTACCCACCAACACCAAAAAAATCATCGTTTACTAAAAATTTTGCACTACAGCACTACAGGTGGATCGATTTGGAACCATCGCACATCGTCATTGCACCGTCACCTCCACCTCAGCAGTGGCCCGAAGCTGCGGGTGAAGCGGTTCCTGCCGGTCTCTGCCGAAAGACCGTGCGTCTCGTGAGAACATTATTGGGGTTTCTGGTTTCGTGCGGATTGTTACACCTGGAGTCTCAAGGTACCAGGGAAAATGGGTGCCACTACCTGGACCCAATTTTAATATGGTCAAGTCCAACTGTCTCTTTGGAGGCCGAAGTGATTTCGTGCAGATTCTTCTGCAACCTAGTGCACACTCCCTAGAACCATCATGTTTACGTGGACTGCATGCCCCGGATTTCGGATGACCATCAAATCCGAAGACCAAATGGTTTCCGCTCCGCTTCCATGTGCTGTCTTCGGTCTTCATGGCTATACGTATCTCTTCCGCTTGTTCAAAATTGTTGTTTCAAGCAAACGCTTAGTAGGCTTCTGCGGAAGGTCCAGGTATCATTGTTGGGTTAAAACATCCCGGCAAGAGACCCCAAACTGTGTGTCTAAAGACTCAAGGTTTTTACAGTCTAGAAGCGTAGAAGCAGAAGGTGAGCATAAGAGAGAGGTGATGATGGTGGTGATGGCGGTGGTGGTTATGGTGGTGGCGGTGGCGGTGGCGGTTGTGGCGGTGGCGATTGTTGATGGTGGTGGTGATGGTGGTGAGGATAGCAGTGATTTGTGATGGTGGTGAATGGCGGTGATGGTGGAGATGCCGGTGGTGATGGTGGTGAGGCTGGTGATCATGATGGCGATAATGGTGGTGACAATGGTGAATGTGGTGATGGTGATGGTGGTAATGCTGCTGCTGCTGCTGCTGCTGCTGCTGCTGGTGGTGGTGGTGGTGGTGGTGGTGGTGGTGGTGGTCGTGGTCGTGGTCGTGGTCATGGCGCTGGTGGTGTTGGTGACGGTGGTGGTAGTGATGGTGGTGATGTTGGTGTTGGTGTTGGTGTTGGTGTTGTTGTTGTTGTTGTTGTTGGTGGTGGTGGTGGTGGTGGTGGTCGTGGTGGTGATGGTGGACAGGATGGCGGTGAGGGGCTTGACCTTGCCAGTCATCTGCGGACCCCACATGGCTCGGAGTCGGCAGTGCCGATTGGGAGTGTTCGGTACGCCAGGCGCCACCCAGCGATTTCGCATGCCCCCCTTGACCGCCAAGAGGTATAATTAGTTCGCTTCCTCGAAGAGGAAGCAAGCCGTAGCATCCCTCGACATGCGCATTGCGGCCTGCTGCGTGCCCCTTCAGACTAGTGGTTTTCTGTAGGTTCAGCGCCGCAACCTTGGATTAAGCTTTTTGTGTTGTCATTGTCGCTATGCAGTGGGTCCTTTCTGCATTCTCCAGGACTGTTCATTCATTATGGAAACGCGGTGTCTCTTGGTGATGACAGTGGTGGTGGCAGTGCCACGCAATGAGGAGTATAAGGCAATTAAAGCCTCATACCCTCCGCACCGTTGCGGCCCCGCGCCCATGAAAAACGCCTGCTCGTCCAGCCACGTTTCTGCGTTGTCCGGGCCTTGGGGAGCAAGGTGGGTGGTGTGGGCGATGGTCTCCTGAAAGCGGCCCGAGCTCACAAGTAAACGTCTTTGCCGCGTACAACGGAACCGGTTATTTTATGTCCACACGTGACCACGCGACTCCTCCTTGGTCATATAAGCCACGCGAAACCTTCAACAACTTCAAGGGAATTACAAAGGCAATGGCCGTCTGCTGGCACAGTCACCGAGTCATCGCAGCTCAGAACCTGAACGGCCATTAGCCGCCACCGCGGCCCTGGCAGCCTCGCGCTCCTGCCCATATTTGTAATGTTTCTTTCTTGTTGCTGCAGGGAATACTGAAGAGCGAAACGACAATCGGAAGGTGTTTTTATGTCTTTTGGGACCTTTCGCCAAGAAGTGCTCAGCAAGCTGGCTGCTCTTGATTGTCTTGATGCCCATGGTAGCCAGCAAGCTGGCTGCCAAAATGTTGCGTTCCTTGATGTTTATGAATGTGACTTTAAATTCTTCGATCCAAAAGCCTTCCCGAACTGGTTGCTCGCCAAAAGATGTTGATGGCAAGTGTCTTCAGTCTGCTCCAACCCGAGATTGTTTCTGTTGCTGTGTGTCACATCGTTTGCTTTTCAATGTCGATCTTCATTGCATTGATGCCCATGGAAGCCAAGCTAACCGCCAAAAAATGTTGTGTTCCGGGATATGATATGAATGTGACGTTAAATTCATACATCTAAAAGCCTTCCCAAACTGGTGGATGGTGACGGCGGTGGATGGTGGTGATGGTGGAGATGCTGGTGGTGATCATGATGGCGACAATGGTGGTAGTAAAGGTGGTGATGGTGACCGTGGAGATGCTGGCGGTGGTGGTGGCGGTGATGGTGGTGATGGTGACGATGGTGCTTGATGGCGTTGATGGTGGCGGTGATGGTGAGTGGTGATTGGTGATGGCGGTGATGGTGGTGGTGGCGGCGGCGGTGGCGGGGATGGTGGAGATGTTGGTGGTGTTGATGGTGGTGGTGATGGTGGTGGTGGTGATGGTGGTGGTGATGGAGGCTCACTGATTTGAAGGCCTAGGTCCAGATGTCTAAAGATCGAGAGGTCTATAGAGCAGACATATGACATGTAAAGCGCGCCCATGAGAGCACACATGAGAGCGCACATATCGGAGCACATATACAAGAGCATGCGCGACGGCACACATATGAGAGCATGAACACATTTGCTGCGCCTCCACAAGAGTTCAAGTGCTGCACCTGCAACACGCAATCTGCACTGCAAGTCTTCAAAGTCCACAAAATGCTGTTTCTGCCACTCAAGGTCCCCCAAAAGTGCTGCACCTGCCACAAAATTTGCACTTCAAGGTCCACAAAGTCGACAAAGTGCTGCGCCTGCCACGAAATCTGCACTTCAAGATCCACAAAGTACGGCACCTGCCACAAAATCTGCAGTTTTCAAGGTCCACCAAGTGCTGCGCCTGCCACGAAATTTGGAAGGTTCGGAACAGCAAGAAGCGAAGGCAGTTCTGGCGCTGCTTTGCGAAGGCACTGCGGAAGCCTTCTCCACATGCCGCGACCATCAAGCCAAAGGTGCCGGGAAACTCCCGGATTTCCACAGCGGGTCAGGCGGATGGACTAGATGAGGGAACTCACTGCAGGACTCTGGATAGTCGGCAGGATCGAATTCCTCGTAAGGATCACAGCTGACTCCTCATTTTCACTAACTTCGAATGCTTGCTCTTTTTCCTTTACTCTTACCTTTCTCTTGTCTTTGTCTTTTCCAGACTCGTCTCCTTTCTCTTTGGATTTGCCTTTTCCTTTTGGGGCCTTACCCTTCCCCTTTTTGCTGGAAACACGTCCTGCAGGGGATGACGATCGACAATGCTTTGCATAATGACCCTTCTCACCACACTTAAAACACACGAGAAAACTCTTGTCACGAGGCTCGCTTGAACCACTGGCGTCATCAAATGCGGACAACGTTGCGACAGTATACAATTGAAATCTTGCGAATTTGATAAAGAGCCAGTCATGCCAACTGACATTTGAACCAAATGGAACTGACACTTAGTTTTTGAGGTTGAGAGTTCAAACCCAGCTCAATTGAAACCCAGCTCCCCTCACCCTTCTGGCCGCATGCACTTTTTCTCTTCACATAAAGTTTGTTATGCCCCTGCCACTGCCGCCGCTGCTTCGCGAGCATCTGCAGCTGCCTCTTGCTTGCCTTTCCCAGCACGCTTGGAGGCATGGTATACCCGGCTGTAGACATTGTTCTTGCTTTGTTTAAGCTCTGCCGGTGCCTTCTTAGCCTTGCTAGGCTGTTGCTTTGCTTTGGCTTTTGGTTTGGCTTGTGCCACCCCCGCCCGTTTGGCCTTGCCAGCTGCCTTGGGCTTCGCTTTGGGCGATCTCCTGCTGGGCGATCTCGAAGGCAGTCTGACTTTGGACAGAACCATTGCTGGGAGTAGAAGTCACTGAACTCCCATGGCTGGACGATGTGTCTGACTCTTCGTCAGAGTCTTCTGGGGCCTCAAACCTTTGCATCTTGGGCCACCAGCTGCAAAACCAAGTGTTGGTTACTCATGGGTCAAGTGTTGATTAGCCTGGGTGCCTCTTGATACCGTTCGTTGGAATGCCCTTCTTCGCGGACTCGAAGGTTTCATCGCAATGCAACGACACATAAGACAAACAGGATGGACATTTGTCCAGGTTAAGCAACAATCATCGGAATTGATCCGCAGCACTGATGGACAACTCAGCTCCCAAATCCTCATCACTGCAAGTTGCAAGGATACGCTGATGTGCATACAGCTCACTGTCCCGTTCGCGTGTGCCACCTCTAGAGCCCCAAGACAGCCAAACAGCTGATCTTCACTATCCGAACCCCAGGCTTCCGCTCAACCATTCAAAGGGTTTGGTTGACCTGGCTGACTTAGGTCTAAAAGCCTGTGTAAAACCCTGCCTTTTGGCGGGGGATTTGAGCCATTACTGTAAATCATATTAAATCAAATAATGGTGGGCCAGGAATCCTAGGGTGAAAAAAACAATGTTGTTACGAGACAACAGGCCTATTTGATCATGCTCGGCCCGGCTCGTGAACTTCATGGCGCGACGTGGACCCAACTGACCCAGCACCCGACTGAGCATGGAAGATGACCCTATTCAAACAGGTCCGACTGTTCCTACTTGTAGGAGTATGCATAGATCTATCTAAACCATGATCCATTCATCCCTCAAGTAACTTAACCTTCCGTTCTCTCCCCGACGTCGTGGAGGTACAAGGCTATACCCAGTTGTTCATGTACCCGTTTAGGCTTCACTATGCTCCCGACCCATGACCTCCGGGACAACCCACCCCAGTCCCCACCATGGTGGGAGCCCTACAACTAAGAAGTCTTCAGATCACCGGGAAGAAAAAGCATAGAACACATGCTCTTTGGAGTATCCTGGAGGGTACGACCCACCTTCTCAGCATGCGTCTTTGGATTCATGGATCGATGGTTTGCCATGTTTTCAGGCCAGTCAAGTGCTGCCCCGGTTCTCGGTTGAAACCCTCACCACCAAGGCCTGCCGTGCGGAACGACCATAGCCACCTGCAAACCACGCTGCGAACGCAGTGTTCACAGTGTTCTGCTTCCAAAGCAGGGCGCCCATGGGGTTCCTTCTGAATGCCTACAAGACCCTCCAAATCCCTCCAAAGTACCTGGAGTCTCAAAGTACCTCGGAAAATGGGTACGGTCGTACCTGTTTTTATGGGGTCATGTCCCATTTTCTGAGGTAATTACTTTGAGACTCCAAAGTACCTCAAATTTGAGGACACATGGCCTTCAAAAACGCTGGTCTGACTGGAAACGGGTCTGAATGGTGTGGACAGCTTCCAGACTTTCCCGTCTGAATTTTTTGGGCCGCATCAACGTCACCATATGTCAACATCAAACGTTTCATGCTCTAATCGGTCCACAGACATACGATGTCGCTTCAATACATTAGCGATCCACAACCACCTTCGTGAAACACGGGCGTCTACGACCACCTTCTCCATGCTCCATGCGCCACGGGGGCCGACGGATCCTCACGACTTCGCGACGACTGGTTCTTCAGTTCGGGACCGTACTTGATCACCTGGGTTTGGTCACAACAAAGGCCTGTAACAGGTCATAACTGGGGAGGAACAAAGTTCACAAACTGAAGCTGGTAACAGGTGATTGCAATCTATGTCATGACACATCTTAGCAAAGTCCACTTGTCCACGTCTTAGTCTTCATTCTCACCCCTCTTCGCACGGGCCGAAGGAGCCCCTTTCGCCCCTTTGCCCGCCTACGAAGGCCACGCCGCAAGCCACCGACGCCAAGCCGCACCTCGCCAGGGCGAGCGAGCTGCATAGGAATGGCGAATGGAAGCTATGGCGGGGTGGGCGAAGGGTTGGAGCATTGAGTTGGCTTGTTTCTGGTTTGTTTGTTGTTTAATGGTTTTTATGAAACAAGATACATTCTGCACGGAAAGAGCGTGAGTCAGTGGGTGAAGTTCTCATTCCAAGCAAATGGGTTGTAAAAAACCGATAGCTTAAACCAACAAATGATCAGCCAAACTACACTGGACACCTACACAATCACAAGGAGTAGGAGGAGGAGGAGGAGGAGGAGGAGGGGAGGGGGAGAAAAAACGTCTTGCTCCAACAGTAGAAGTGGACCTAGTGAAGAGCAAGTCAGACTTCAGAAATGAAGACAATGAACAATTCATGGAACCCATGATGGCCGTAAATATTGACCTACATTCACCAACCAAAACACCAGTCATATATAGGGCAATTTTATGCGCCCACCATGGATCGTCTGGGCTCTGCTCGTGGATTGCAGCTGGTCTATGCTGGTCTCTGCTTCTCAGTCAGAAAACCGTCTCTGCTTCGCTTTCCCTGACTCCTGAAAAATGAATCACTTGTGCAGCTTGTCTGTGCTTGCCTGACCAATCAATCTTCACCCTTTGAACCGCCTGTCTATCACCTCCGTTGCTTTCCGACCGTTCACATGTTCAACTCTTGTTCAGTGTAACTACCAGCAGCCCCCCCCGTGAGATTCACCGGAAAGACCCGGTTTTTCATGGGACCCGTGGGGCAACCCGGGGGAGAAGCTGACCTGCAACCGGAGCCCTCAGGGCTGTTCAGAAAACCGACCTGTCGACTGTCCTTCTTTGGCCTCAGAAAATGGGCACGACGTCAGGTCATACCTGTTCTTTTGTTTTTTTTATGGTTCTTATTCGGCTTTCCGGATCATGTCCCAATGAGAAATGATGATACGTTTGGAGACTGCAGGTACTAACTGGACTTGGCAGAATTACCTTAAGACTGGCCAATCCTAACCAATCGGAGTATCTTTATATAAGCGTTTGGAAGAATTCCCTAGTCATCCTCTAACATGCTCCAACCAGCTCCCTTTTCAAAATTGCTTGCGGAGGGGGTTGGAGGGTCGTTTGGTCCTTTCTGAGGTATTTGGAGACCTGCATGGATGATTTCTAGTCCCGCCGATCATCTCAAACATATAGATTAATAATTTCATATAAATTCTATAAACAGGGCTGTTCTTAAGGTCCAAAGTACTCTTTCAATACTCCAAGTCCCTCTTACCCCTCCTATACATGTGTGAGTCAATGTAGAGAAGCTACTAGGCCTCAACAACAAAGCGTTCCTCATGACCTCCACTGTCCACGTCACTCCTCTCACGACCGCTCGGCCGTCATTGCAGCTCAGCCGCACGCGGCGCAACAGCGCCGGACGTCGTTGCAAGCTGCGCTTCGCCATTTTGTTGCGGTTGCAGCGACGCCGAGTCGTGTCGCGTCCAGCTACGCCGTCACTTGTGCTTCATGGGAATGATTTTTGGGACGCTTCCCAGTCACTTGTGCTTCATGCGCTTCATCAGTCACTTGGGCCTTCGTTTTGGGACGGATCATGATCCTGCAACCATCCACCAGACATGACAGTGACTCCAAAAGCGGTCATTGGCGTCATTCTCCGCGTTTCGAGCCATGTCTGGCCGCCAGGGTTCCGCCGTTTCGAGCCGAAAAAACGGTTTCAAGAAACGACGCTGGGAGAAGTTGAGGGAACAAATTCAACCTTTCCTGGGAGAGCTGTCAGAAATGGGAAAAAACAACACACCATGCATTTGTTTTATAGTTTATGATAGAGGATTTTAGAATAAAAGCAGGTTCAGCGAACTCTTTGAATGGTCGAAGGCTAGGGATCCAACCAGCACCCAGGCTGGGGTTTTGGATGGAATTGGAAAGGCATTTCCTTTGGCGAACTGGTCATCCCAAAACCTGGTCGAACTGGACTTCTTCTTTCTATACTTTGGATATCTTTGGATCATCCACTTTGGGAATGGGTGAATGTTCAATCTTAGCATGACTTGGATCCACTGAGGTTTTGGATATCATGGGATCGCCCAAAGCTTTTTTTCACCAACGTGGACTGCTGGCTCCCTGTTGGACAAGGAGACGACTCTTGTTGTCTTCAAGGAAGGGGCCATGGCTGGGGCCATGCCATCCACGTTGGCCCATGATTCTCTCCCTCGCAGCTCGTCCCAGGATGACCTCCCGGTCCAACTCGGCTGGGGACCATTCAGGTCCTCTATGGCCCTATCGAAGGGGGATGAAGGGGGAAGACCCTGCTTCAGAGTTTCGGTAAACTTGATCCCGAGATCGAGGACGTCAGGTTTCAGGATCAGTTTTCAACGTCTTCAAGGCTTTCTAATGTTGGATCCTGATTAGTAAAGGGGGGTCCCCCCCCCCCTCAAACAAATAGGGGTCCCTCTATAATAAACTATCACCAAACAAATCTGGATTCCTGGTGAGGGATCTTTTGTAATTGATTGTAGTATTCATTATCCAATTTGTTTAGGAGCAATGTTTTATAAAGGGTTTAATTGGGGAACTGGTGTTTTGGTCAGCTGTCAGTTTTGAAGAAGCCTAGAGAAAGCTATATCAGCTAATGAATCATAATCATCACGAATTCAATCCCTGATATATTGGGTTTCCAATATAAAAATTTAGGGCCCAAATTTTTTTTTAGCATTATAGAGGTACCATTTTTCAAACAGGGGGGTCTGAATAATTTTGGAAAAATTTAGCATTATAGAGGTACCCTTTACTAATCGTGATCCAACATTATACCCTATAGTACTATCCCATAGGGTCCAGGTACCTCCGTACTTCGGATGGTCGAACGGAGGTGAGTACGTACTTCCAGAGAATGGTCGTTGGGGGGGTCTTTCAGGACATCCGAGCAACGGATGGTCCTGGACCCTTAGGGTATAGAATCCAGAGTCCCTGCTCTCCAACCAAAAAGCTTTTTGCCTTCGGGTCCGTCTTCCCCCCCGTGCGTTTCGTTTGAGGTTGTGTCCACGGATTCCATTGTCTTTGACACTAATGGGTTTGCTACCATCTTTAGCACCTGACTCTACAGGTCTCCGACATGGAGGCTTTTGCATGTATAGACTCCGAACATCGCAACGTGTGAAGACCTGTGAAGTCGGGTGCTGCTGGAATGCGCACGTTAGACGCGCGTACGCTTTTTTGGGGAGGGCTCCAAAGTGAGCGATCAGCTGTTGTTTCTTCACCAATACAGGAAAACCAATAAAGGTTGAGGAACCCTATTATCTATTATAGAGGCTATCCCATATAGAGTACTCCAGGACTCCAGTATAGGGTATAGTAGGGTCCATTTTCAGGTCACTTAACCTCTTGGAGTCCTTCAGTTTGCTTCAAGCTCCCGGACTGGCTGTGTTTTCTCGGGCGACCGGACTGGCCATCAGCTCGCATCCGGGAGGGTGAGGTGTTCACCAAAGGGTCGGGCCGTTCACCAAAGATGCTTAAAAATGCTTAAAGACAGGCAGTTTGGCCTTTTCATGGAAGTGGATACATGTTAAACTGATGCTCCTTGAACAACAATGACTGTGCCATCAAGGAATCTCCTTTACTTCGGCGCTCCGATGGGCATCGTCGCTACATGGGCATCCCCACCCTAGGCGCCCGATGCTCCGATGGCTCCGCCTCCCCCCCCCGGGTTTCGACGAACTCGTCGACGAAGCGACGAAGCAAAGTTCAGCGGTGAACGAAGCACGGCGTCTCACGACGTCCGAAGCTCGGTCGTTCCTTTGGAAGACCATCACCGCAGAAAAGGTCGAGGGCGATCCCCCCAAGATCCAAGGGGGTTTATATAAAACAGTTGAAACCCATTTAATATGCGTTTTTTTTTCAAGAAACTGCGCCAGTGAGTGGTTTGTCAGCGCTTGCAACAGCGGTACGAGTGATTTGTTTTCCTTTTCTAAAGCACAGTTGATTAGGGTCAGCTTGGAGTTTGCCCAAATTTTTGCATGCTTGGTTCAACATCCTCTCAGGGAAGAACACTTGTAGGAACAAAAGAAACACTTCAAAAGTCTAGATCAGTATCTTAGAAAATGGACCGTCCATTAAACCTCTGTCTGAGCCTGAGCCTTTGAAGGTGGGGACTGTTAGCAACAACCTACCATTCAGAAACAAGTTTAAACAAAAAGAAACCATGATGAAAAAACAACGTATGAATGTCGGAGTAGTAAAAACAAATCGCCAAATTATTCGCAGACCCTGAAAAGTTTAATGGGAGGGAATAAGAAACAGTTCTTTCACCCAGGGTTCTTTTAAACAATTATTGAATTCTATTATTCTGCTATTGGTGCCCTTAAAAACTCATTGCTTAACTAGAACGACTACCTACCACTGCTGCAGCTGCTGCTGCTACTACTACTTCTTTTGGGTGTGGGATTCTATTCAGACTCCCTCGATTGTTTGCTAGGAGGCGGGGGTGTTCTTTTTACTATTTAAGACCCGACATTAACTAACAAGCTATAATAAAAATTATTTATACGCGGTCTTTCCTGAGATTCTTTCATAGTTTACGTTTACCCCCCAAAACCATGTTCACAATTATGTTCCTATAACCATGGTCCTTGGACCCCCCCTGGGCTAACCACTCCGACCGTCTGCTCCCTCCGGCGTGACGACTCGCGCCGCGGCGACGAGACGATCGAGCCGCTCTGTCAGACGTCCATGGTGCTGGACTCGCGAGGTACCACGTCGAGCTCCTTCGCAGTTGGAGCGGTCGATGGAAAATGGGAAGGCCCAGATCGACCAGGATGACGGATGGACCAGCAGAATTAGGTCCCCCTCATGCATTTGCCTAAGTACCGCAGACCCCGGCCCCAGTGGGACCTGTTTATATTTCACCACCTCTCAGGCGATGGTTGTTAGAACTGCTGGACAGCAACAGCAAGCACCAGATCGCAGTGGGCACTACCAGGGTTTGACCCTCCTCCTCCCAGGCTGCAAGCAGTTTCGCAGCCTGCGCCGCCAAGAAACCTCCCTGTGCACCTCTCTGGCTGACTGGTCTTCTCCTTGACTGCTCAACAGCCTCTCAACAGCCTGCTCCTCCTATAACCTGGAGAGAAAGCGCGGGTCGACGTCGACCCGAGCTCTTACACAGCGCAGATCTCACGTCACAAGGCTCTCACCGGTCTTTCTTTGTTCGGGTGGTTTTACAACCCGATCCGAATCGCTTTGGAACCCGAAACCAACAAAGGTGGGTCAGAAGCCGATGTCGTTCGACTATCCCAGTTCGGTACCCCAGGTGATAGGTCCTAGTTCCGGTCACTGGATACCTCTCTGGGAAATCCGAGGGGTTTAGGTTCACCATATCGCCCATGTCTGGGGGGGGGGGCTTTGGTCCGATCCGGGCGATCCTTTTCCGATCTTGGCGGGCTCACTCATTTGGAGGATGGGTCTATTATATATAGGTTCTTGACTTAGATCTACTCAGATCATATATCTAATTAACTTACATCAAAATGGTTTCATTCTTAATTCTCAGACCTCGATTGGTTCTTTTTGTTTGAACTTCATTCTCAGATTTTCAGACCTCCTATGATCTCATTTGTATTTTTGGTCGCGGAGACAACCAGAAGATCTAAATCTGAGAATCTTCTTTCAATCAGATCTCACGACTTGGTCTCTAAAATCCTCTGCTCAGATCCCATTAGAGTCATTGCTTGAACAAAATCGTCATGATCTCGCCAGGCTGACAACCGCCGATCTCCTTCATCTCCTCCTCCATGGCGTCCTCCAACTCGCTCATCGGACGCCGGGAGCTCGACTTCACCGACGACGACCTGCCGTTCTTCCCCCCCACGGTGAAGCGGTCCACGGTGGACTGGGTGTTCACCCAGGCGGGAGAAGTGGTGAAAAGGGCCCTTGGCTTTAGAGGGCATGCCATGAGGCGTTGGAATGCTTGGATGCTTGGCCACCAATCGGGAAAAACAAGAAACACATGGACACGGGGGGGCACCAACTTTGGATCCAGTTCGGAAACAAGAAAGAATGGAATCTTCCTGGCACCATGTCTCCCGAAATTGGAAGATGTGGGTTTTGTTCTGTTTTCAATGGTTGGAAGACCAGTTCGCCAACAAATCGAGGACCTGTCACCATGCCCAGGTTGGGAACAAGAACCGCTACCAGCTGCTTCCGTTCGGGGTCTGGCTGGATATCTCCACAACAGGGCACCCCGACGCGAGCCGCGCGAGCGTTCGATTCGACCTGAGGAGTTCATACCGCCCGGCGCCAGACTGACTTCAAGCGATGTCCAGTAGTCCGGTGGTCCCGTTTTCGGATCGGATCTGTTTGAGTGCCATAGCCCCTAGGGGGTCCAGTCGTACCTCTAAGAAGGTGAGACTGGGGTGGGTGCCAGGAGGGTCCTACAAGATCTGCCAAACAAAGCAGCTAGCTATAGCCAGACACGACCCATGTCTGTCATATGCCGCCCCAGAAAGACCCCCCTGGCACCACGCCTGGCCGTTTCTCGGCAGTCCTATGGCAGACATGGAGCGTCTGGCTATAGCTCGATCTCCAACCAAAACGGAAAGCAACCCTGCCCTGAAACGGGAAGAACCAAACACCGTCCCTCCAGTTGCGCGTGTTCATCGCCACGCCGCACGAAACAACGCCCCGGCCTCTCCACGACATCGTCCCAGTTCCCAAAGCGCTGACAAATCTGGTCGACTTGCCTTTCAAACCCCGGCGATGCCGAGTGTGAACGTGTGTGAACCGGTGGATCACCCCAAATGAACAAGAATGAATGCGGATCCAAGTACCTTCTCAGCAAGTATCTTGTCAGAAGGTAATTGGCACCTACATAACAGTGCCTCCAATCACCGTACCTGAGAAGGTACGACTGGATCCCTAGGGGAATTTGGGGACTTGGGGCACGTCAACTTGAAGCAGGTTCTTGAATGGTGTTTACATGGACTTGGGGACTGACTTGCATCAGTCAACTTGAAACAGTTTGTTGAATGTGTTCTTTTTTCAATACCGTTTAAAGGTCTTGATCCACAACAATCGACCGTAAACAATATATATGTTGATATATGTTGCATATTGTTGCATCTTCAACCAGCTTAAGGGTCTAGAGTCTAGAGACCAAGAATATTCAACTGCCTTACCATGACAACAGGATCTCACCAAACAAGAAGCACCAAACATATCTGGCGTTGGATGATCTAAACGATGCTCCCGGACCTTGCAGCTTGTACTCTCGAAAATGAGACATGATCCTATATGAAGCCGGTACACTGCACAGATTCTGCACGTGTCATGACCTTCTTCTATAAGTGCTGCTTTGCCAAACCAGCAGCGCCTTTCCAGGATGCCAATGGAGGCATGTGGCGTCATGGGCAACGCCAAAATGCTCAGCAGCGCCTCCAAAAACACTCATTCACGTCCGCTTCCGGCTATCCTATTACCAGTAACAGTGGATTATGATGGTTCAGTAAAGTTTAGTAAAGGCCTTTCAAAAGAAGAAAACGTGATCATTGTTTACTGTTATTGACTGTTACAGGTATTAAGACAGACCCCAAACATGACTCAATCACAACAACATATGCGGTCGTCGAAGCGTAGACTTCACACGGTGGACGGCGGACGCTGCTGAGCCATGCGAAGCCGAATCTGGCGGTGACCGGTGGGAATGCTAAGCCAGTGGGTGGCGTTCTTTGACCGATGGCGGCAACCACTCGGAGGAAGACCAGCGGAAAAACGCCCACTCTCGGAATGGCACATCGAGAGTGACTTAAGGTTGGCCCTCATGGGAGAGAGACAGCCTGTCTCCGGAGTCTTTGGTTTTGGATGTGGCAGCCAAGAAAAGCTGAGAGAGTAGTTGGACCCTCCAAACCCACCCCAAACACCTGTTCAGAAGGTACTTGGAGGCCTAGGGAGTGTGGCATAGTGTGGCAAGGGAGCATTGATATACCTCTCAAACGGATATCTTGGCTCAACTGAAAATCAAAGTCTGCAATGAAACTATTGTGATCAAACCCTTCTTCCAAAATCACCGTCATTGCAATGTTCTGCTGGTATCTGGATCTTTTCGACTCCAGCCCTCTTGACAACCAGTGATTTTTAGATCGCACCGCCAAAACCACAAAACAATACAACCATACGAGCAGGCTACTTCCTTCAACATCATCTTTCAACCTTGCACCTGCATGGCTTTGCAATGCACTTGCTGCCTCTAACTTGTTCTCCCATCCGAACTCTTCATCCATCTGCATACTCCACCCCAAGAAACACAATCCCTAGGAATCCACTGCCACCCTCTGAGAAGGTGTTTGGAGATACTGCTATAGGTGCCGGTGCCAGTGTCGGGTTCAGTCGTACCGTTCGAGACTCGTTTCCCTTGCCACCACTACATCCCGTCATGGCATCCTCAGCCTCCCGTCCTCCCGTCCTGGCCGAAACGCCGAAACGGTCCAATCGGCCTGAAAGGCGCGCGCAAGGGGTGGCCCCTGATTGGGAGCAAGGCCTGGTATCACCAGGTTCCCCTCCTGCACCTGCGACCGACGCGGCGGTCCGCAGAGCTCTGCGGTGATTTCGGTCAGCACTTCGGTCTCAGCGAAAGGGCTGGCCTACCTGTCGGTGAAGGTGGTTAGGGATGGTTAAGCTGCCGGGAAATTCGAAGACGGGAGACATTATGGGCCAGGAGCGCAAACGCCCCGGCCCAAACCCCTTTCAGCCCTTCCGCCCTTCCAGCGGGTCTATGTTTCCGCCGAACAACCTCACGGCGTTGACCCGCGGCGTCCGCCACAGGACACCGCCCACCGCGCCGGCGTCCGCGCGTGACCGGCACGGCCTGCTGGTAGAATTCGAGCCCCGGAAAGTCGAAGCTGCCATCGTTCACGGGGACCAGCGCCACCGAGGCCCTTCCTGAAGCAGCTCGGGAGCTGGAACACAGACCTGGAGGTAGAGTTGATTTTGCGAAAGAGCGCAGGAAAGGGTGTCAGTCCATGAATTCGCCCTGAAAACAGGTCAAGGGGTGCCCCTTCACCACCCCGACTGGGGGGTCCAGGAGTACTGCAATTTGCTTCAGAACTGCAGGTACTTGCACTAGTACTTTGTATTTAATCCTTTTTGATTACTTAAAGGGTCTTGGCAGCTTTTATTGGTTCGTTGTTGCAGTAGATATCCTGCAAGCAAGCTCAAGTTGGTATCATCTTGATTGGCTATATATGATTCTGGTCCCTACGAGTATAGACATCACCGGACTAGAAACCCAGAGAGGAACAGAGAAGGGTTGCCCTTGTTGGAAGTCGATGCAACCCATCCAATCTACGCACCTTAAATGTTGGACTCCAATTCTCAACAAGTCGAATGGCTCCAAACTTGGCAGCTCTGATTTCTGTACCGAGAAAGATCATGTTTAAAACACATGTGTCAGCGTCTTCATTCAGTATGTGACCTTCAAGGAGTAAGGAAAAAATCACAGAGAATCCTTATAGGAGAGCCGTGAGTGGATGAACATCTCAATGGATGTGTCTATCTGAGAGATGGGGCCGCTGGTCGCGAAGACAGCCCTCCTCAAAGTTGAACTGTTTCTGAGAACCCTCTGAAAACAAGAAGCACTGCAAACCCATAGAACCTGATTGACCTCTCTCTTTTGGACCACCCTATAGACCAACCACCCCTAATAAGTTCCTTTCCTCTCAAAGCCGGAGTCATGGGGTTCCAGGAACCCAACGAAACATCAACCACTTGAAACCTTTCTGGAGGTCTCTGTCAAGGGAAAAGGCCGAAAAACCTCTGGCACTGCCAGTCATGATGCTTGGACCGCCGGTGATTGCTCCAGGGTACCGGGTACAAACCACCCTCGAGAGGGGCCCGGGGGGATCGGTGCGAGCGCAGGGGTGACGGTCGATGAGGTGCCGAAAGGTGGTGGGCCAGGAGCCCAAAACGTCCAAAAAGGGATCTGTCATGCACTCCAAAGTTTACTCATGATGTAGGTCAAACTTGTCAAACATGGTCAAACTATTTAAAAAAAATAACAACCAAATGTCAAAAAGAATCGAGTTGATGGTTGCACCTTCGCAAATCCTTCCAAATCCTCTGGACACTGGACGAATCCCACGATCCCACGTTCGGAGACCGAAGACCCGTCTAATCTCTCCCAGGCACGAATGGCCAGTAAGATCTGCGCAAAGCCACAGTCCTCTCCACAGGATGGGTGTGCGAGCGCCACTCGGCCCCATGCTTTTCACGTCGTGTACTGCCAGGCCCCACTGGTTGGCCCACTGGAAGCGTCGGCCGCATTTTCCCCACGGCGTGCCGGTCCGTGTTGCAGAACGAGATCGTCACCATTAGTTCCCCCACAAAAGGAGCCTTCTGAAGCCCAAAACCCGAAGCAAAACCCCCCCAAAAAGAATGCTTCGGGTCCAAGCTTCTGTGAAGAGGTCAGGTTGAACATGATCTGGGTCGGACCGAAACGGAACCGAATCAGCAGCAGCAGGAACCAGACCATCTCAAACCCCAAGAAGCAGCGAATCGTACTCGAATGAAGCTGCGGTCGCGTCGCATTGCTAGACCCGTCCACGGGAGTGCGTACGGCTTCTTCGGTCTCGCCTCGAGGATGCCCTTACTCAAGATCACGAGGGCAAAGGAAGCACTCTCCTGATCGGGGAAGAAGCCAGATCCGACTGATCATGACTGATCCGATGATGCCACCTCTACCAGAGTGGGCGAGGCCCTCGCCTTTTGTTGGGACCTGCACGAACCAAAAAAACACCTCCCTGACCCTGCCTCCCTAGGGATCCAAGTACCTTCTGAGTACTTGGACCCTCAAAAGAGTGTCTCCAATCACCTAACCTGAGAAGGTACGACTGGATCCCTAGGGCCTAGAAATAGCTTCCCCTCAAAATCGACCCCCCAGCCGGTGAAGGTTTGGTTCGGGTCCACCCTCCAGTTCGGAAGGTCCAATGATGGTTAGCCTTTGGGTCTATTACCATGGGCCCAGTGGATGATGATGGTTAGGCAGGCCGACAGTTCCAACATGATGATAGCTTAAGCTGCAGCTACGGGTCCTGCTACAGGTCAGTTCGGACGTTCACCTACGAGTCATGGCCTCGCTGATAGCGCTGATTCGGGAGACTCCCCAAAACCACCAGACTCCCAAAGGGTTTCGGGTTCCGGGATCTCCAGTCGTACCTTCCTTCACCTCAGGTTCGGTATCCTCCGCACGACCCGATGTTTTGGCACCGTCTCATGTCTCAGTGCCTCCTTCCTCACCGTACCTGAGGTTCGGTCCGACTGGATCCCTTAGAACTCTATAGGTCCGATCCACCTAGATCCACCTGGATCCACCCTCCGCCATCGAGTCGCCTCGAGTCGAACGGGACCCCCATGGGACCCCCGGACCCTTCACTCACACCGAGGATCAAAGACATCTTCCGGGGTGCGTGCCAAAAAGGTCACGGTCCTCGGGGCCAAGACCCGACTTTGTTCCACCAACTCGCGCAACTCGGCGTCGCGAGCGCCCATGGGAGAGGGCTATCGTTGTTGCCCTCGTAATTGGGCTTTTTGGGCTCGGTAGTTCATTCAACGATAGACCTCGTAATTGTTGCTCGGTCTGTAGGAAAAACATGTTCGGAACGCAAAACAAAAAAGAACGCACTGTGGCTCACCAAAAAAAACGCCCGCAGCTTGTGTATATAATCGCCCATGGAATATCATTAAAACATACCTAGAAGATCCTTTGGGCAGAAATTCTTGCCTTTTTCGGGAAGAGCGGCTCTTCCCGTCCTGGGGCGGAAATCAGCTGTTTGCCGCGGAAATGTTTTTGTTGCCGCGAATATTCCCTTTCAGGAATCCAGTGAGACAAAGACTACATATTCTAGAGGAGTTGAATATTTTTGTGGTTTACATTGGGCATTTCTGCCTGGAACGGTCACCGCAATGAGAAAAAAACATTTGCAGCGCTTAAGTTTCCACCTCCACCTGCAAATCTGGCTACCACCATATCATATATTATGTGTCTTTGTTTTTGAAGGTTTCTTGTGCGGAATGATCACAAAAGGGCTAAAATCAGTCCAAAGTTGAAAACACCTGGCGCGAAAATGCCCGGGAAAAAGGCAGAAATACCCGGGAAAGAGGCGGAAATACCCGGGAAAACGGCGGAAATACACGGGAAACCGGCGGAAATTTCCTGGTAGAAGGCGGGATTCAAGAACAGTGCCTTTGATGCCTTTGAAGGGGAATGTCATGAATTTAGAAGTGTCAAAAGCGTAGGGTGTCAGATCTTGAGATGTGAAGCTATGCAGAACGATATGTGGTCTGCAATCATGGAAGAGACAACCTGGTAGGTTGTAATGGTTTTTGAGTTGCTATGTTGGATTTTGCTTGAGGCAAAAATTCCCTGCTGCCCGCGGAAATTCCTACCTGGCGCGGATTTCCCCTAAATCCGCGAATCCTCCCGGGCAAATCGGACTGAGGCAGAAATTTCTGCCCCAGGTGCTTCTAGGTATATAGAAAACTATAGAGAAGCATCGACTCCAAAAGATGTTGTTCATGCGGCAGATCAACAAAAAACACTCTGAGGAAGTTCCAGGAATGGACGTGTCCAGTTGCTAAATCGAGTGAATCGACAGGTTCAACCTGATGTCGAGGCAAGCATGATTGTGGACCGCGGAAGGACTCTTGGATTTGCTAGAAGAACACCAGTATATGGTAATTACCCTCCATTCAATAGGATCCGATAGGATCCAATAGACATATACCTGGACTCTCCAAAGTACCTTAGAAAATGGGACATGACCCGAACAAGCAACATTGATATATACTATATAGATCTGTCCATATTGATATAGATCTGTCCCCATGTTCCGAGGTACCAACCAAAAACCGGCGCTCGAACACACGGCCGCTGACGAGCTCGCTCGCTCACGCCGGCCGCCGGCCGTGGGTATCGCCGTTCGGCCCCGCCGTCGACGCTCCACGCTCCCAGGGGCTGTAGTTTGGTTTGAACCTCGGCACGGAGGGCGCATTCGACGAACTCGTCGTCGTCGGGGCAGACAAAGGAAACACCCATGGACTCGGAGAAAACGTACGTGGTCGGTCGAGATATGGTGGTTGTCCAATATTCTTGTTTATTGAAACGGCCATTCTTCGCGAAAAAAGAACATTAACATTCGCGAAACTTTCGCGAACCCTGTGTTTTTCTTTCGCGGGGGTTCACCATGTCATGAAACCATTTAACCTGGTAGGGACTCGATTTCTAAATACAAGTGCACGGAGTGTTTTTGGTTCAGCAGGAGGATGCTACAGACAGGAAAGTGGTGTTGGAGCAGAATTTCGTTGGCACATGTTGTTAGAGAAAGCATTTGCACAAGGACGTTGGATGATGAAGTTTGTGGGGTTGCTATGGGCTACGGGGTTCCTCTGGAGCCGATTCATTCGCCGAAACCTTCGCCAGACTTTCGCGAAACTTTGGCGAAATAATCCCTGTGCTTTGGAGGTTTTTTACGGCATACATAACATAGGGTGGACTACATGAAACAGGAAGGAAGCTTCACACGGATTCCAAAGTTGAAGCTGCTGAAAAAAACATACTTTCGCGAATCTTTCGCGAAAAAAAAAACATTAACATTCGCGAACTCGAACAAATACTTTCGCGAGACCCACGATCATGTCATCCAAGGCTCTCGACATTAAAAACCCTTACAAGGACCTTTTGGATAACTCCCATATACGGTCAGTGAATCTCGACCGCCTTGAGAAGGGGTGGTTCATGGACACCCCTTAAAACCTGTAAGGAGCTATTAAAATATAGACACCCCTTGTAGAAGGGGCCTAGTATCTGAGTTTCAGCCAGCTTCTCCGAACTGATCTTGGAGTCCCTCAAGTGACCTCTTGCTGTCCCTCAAGTGACCTTAAATTGTTGAAAACAAAACAACAGGAATTTGCTCGGTCTATCCGGGCTGAAGCCACAGGCTTAGAGGTGTCCCCACCTTGTGACCTTGTGGCCACTCAGTGCTCCTACTGCTGCATACCCAGCACCACCCAGTTCGGGTGGTTATGAAGGAACCCCCCCCGATGAAGATGTATATGTTCCATCCAACAGCAGTGACTTATTCCCACCAGAAATGGTTATTCCGCTTAGCAGTGTTGTTTTTTCCGTCCAATAGCAGTGGTTCTTCCCACCAGATCTTGGGTGCTGCTGGTAGCTGGACTTCGTTGGTTCCCTGCTGGGGTGCAGGACAAATCGTCCCGACGTCCATCACCGTCCGTCACCGTCTGCGACCTCGACATGCGACCGTCTGCGGGTGGCTGAAGCGACCTCCCACGACCTCCGACCTCCGGAGCGGGATGTTAGTTGTAGATCCAGTGCCAGGTGGGTCGAACCAGGATATGGCTTAGGAGCCCCAAGTTTAGGGCTCCTAAAACTGAAGAAGACCTTATAAGTATATGGTCTGAACTATACTACGTATACTATAGGCCTCCAATCTGGATCATGAAGCCTGAAGCACACAGAAATGGGGGAATCTGTGCCCGATCAAGACCGACCATATGCTCACCATCTTGCACCTATGGTGACAGACTTCCAAGGAGCCATCTGCTGCAGGATGAACCCAGCAGAGATCGCCTCTGCTTCTTCCGTCACACAGACCAAGACCTGCATCAGTGTCATGTGACATGTACAACAGTGTGCCATCTCCGAGACACCACCAAGACATTGAGGGGGGTTCCACTTCCCTAGGGATCCAGTCGTACCTTGTCAGGTGATTGGAGATACTGAGAGATGTAGGTGCCAGGAGGGTTCAAGTACCTCTGAGAAGGGATCCAAACACAGCTTTTGGTTGGCCAGCATTGATGAAGTCATGCTTGGTGATCATGATTCTTGGCAACTTGAGAGCCCTAGTATGATTCCCAGATCAACAGATTGGAATATATGCCAAAACACCTCTGTAGAGAACTGGCTCCAAAATACCATCTGCATGTCACATCATCTGCGTGCTCCTGACCCAAACCAAGCTTCAGCCAAGCTAATTTATCTGCATACTCCTGACCCTTCTCCTCCTGACCCAAGCTATCTCCTACATCCCAGCTGTCTCTCCCCAGCAACAGGCCCGATTGAAGGACCCCACTGGGCTGATTCTGACCCTTCCAACCCCCAACTCCGACTCTCCAATCCTTTCCCCCTTTCTTTCACCACGCAGAGTCCATCCCCACCCGTGACCAGGTCAGCACAGACTACCTGGCAGTGGGTCATGGCAGGTCCCGACGGTCATTCTTCCCACCCAAAATGAACAGCATAGACTACAAGTGGATTGAGAGTAGATGGCACAATCTCCAAGTTTGGTGCTTTATATGGACCCCGGCCTATATAAAAGCGTATAAAAAACATCGGGTTTGTGCCATCTACTCTCAATCCACCGTACCTGGCAAGCCACTCCGGTGAGTTCGCAGCTCCCAGTGCCATGGCACCTTGGCGCTCTTCACGCTGGGTGCTGTCGCCACTTCCACCCGAGGACCGCGCTCCTGGGAAGCGCGAGTTTCACCGGGAAGGTGCGCGCCAGGCACGGACCGGTGATGGTGACCGAAGAACCACCAAGGAGTTTACACTACAAAACCAGGTCGTTCCAATGCTTTTGTGGTCGAACTGAAGGCTGGGTATAGCCGTGTATAGCGTTCGCTTGGGTCCACATCGCCGTTAGTAGGACGGTTCAGGTGGCGATTCAGGTGGCCTGTTGAGGAAGAAGCTGGGATGGAAGCTGGGCTGGGCTGGTTCGCAGGATGTCCTTCTCAGCTGGAATTTGAACAAAAGAACACATATCAGTTAATTGACTTATCCAGGAGTCACAAAGGGGTGGTGTTTGGTCCCCAAGTGAGTGGATAATGGGCACCACTATCCTCCAATAGGCACCCCTTTGTGACTGCTGGATATTATATTGATTTCATCTACTACATGTTCAGATCGTGTATCTTTGGAATCCAAAACTCCATCCTTCCTCCCACATTCTCTTTTCCGAGGCGCGTAAACGGCGGTGAGGACCTGCAACACGGCGTCCTCTTGCGCTTCCAAAGACCAGCGACGCTTCAAATCCACGCCCGGCAGCGTGCGCAGGGAGCGATAGGCTGCCTGGCGGTGGAGCTTGTCTTAAAAGTCGAAAGACTGAAGTCCCTTAAGCACCATGTTTAAACTGGTTGATCTGGTGTTGTAGTGTAAAATCCTTAGTAAAACGGTGGTTAGAAGAAAGTTCCCTTTAACATCAGGTTGTCTTATTGTTTAAACAACAATTCCATTATAGTCTTTGGTACTCAGATCTCAATAGGATGAGGGATTCGATGGGATTCGTATCCTGCTTGGTGACGACTCGAAAGGGTGAAACAAGTGGGACAACCTGCATAGCTTTGGGGGGGGGTAGAGGCTACTAGGAGCAAAGGGCATCGCTACTAGGAACAATGTTCGCTACTAGGGGCTAATGGCATCGCTACTAGGAGCAAGGACGCTACTTTGGGCTCCTGGCTGCCTCCTCCGTGCCAGGAGGATGTGCCCACCGAACCTGAGGATATGGGACAGGAGCCTAGGGATTCTGAGTATGAACAGAGTCACCCGACAAAACAACTTGAGTCAAAACCCACCTGGAGCTATGGTGGATCAAGTCTTGACAGCACGCAAATATCTCTCTGTACATTCCCTCTGTTATTATGTATTAATATGTTCATAATATTTCCATGTTGTATCATGTTTGTCATTCAGGATAAATGCCTCAATCATATTCAACTATTTGTTCCTGAAAGGGAAACTATATGTTAAGCCTTTAGACTTCTCCGGCGTACGGCCTACACACGAAAAGCGTGTTTCATCGCTTTTCACTCCCCGTCCTTGATGTCTTCCATGGAAATCCCATGGGACACCAGTGTCCCTCGTTGCTCCTCGCTCCACACGGATTCCATGGTGGCAATGCAGGAAGCATCCGGAAAGCCGAAGTCATCGCAGTACCTGGAGCTGCAATGAATCCCTTAGTGAAAACATCCAGGGGGTGGTTCCAAGGAGGAATGTCAACGTGTCGTTGATGGTTGCCCATACAAATTCGCACATCTGGATCAAAATCTCGACTGGTGGTTCGCGACTGGTTGGCGACTTTAAGACTATATCTCTCAACACGCTTGAAACAAATCCGATTTGCGTAAACTGGCATGTTCGTGGTTTTCACCATCTCAATGCCGCGCATACTTCTCAGTGCAGCTCGACCGTTCGTACGTTGAACTGATCCATCTCACTCGAACCAAACTGCGCACAGGGGGATGATGGGAATCTGGTGCTTGTGCGCCGTGGCGATCTCCCCAGCACACCACATACCTCAGACCGTGGCGATCTCCCTCGCACTGTGACGGGCGCCCCGCCCCGTGGGCCGCGGCCGGGGGGGTTGTAGCGAAGGCCGCTACTAGGACGGGCGTGAGGGGCTTTGCAATTGGCATGAGCCCCAGCACCCTCATCAGTGATCTTTTCTGCCTTATTATGTCTGTACATTCAGCTACACAGGCTCACTTAGTGCCGTTTCTTTGGTGAAAAAAGACAACACGACCGGTCCCACCACCCTCAATAGCGCTTCGGACCCGACGCCTTCACAGGGGTGGCTCTCAAAACCTGTCCTTGAGGGGCCCGGATTCTGAGAGTAGAATATCAAGTCCAAGGACCGACCGCTTGACTGTATTGGATCAAACAGGACTACCGCTTGACGCCATTGCGGGACCACTGACTGAAGATGGCACATGCCATGACTCATGATGACGACCTCGGCCCGAAGTACAACAACTCTTGCCTGGACCTTCTGAACTGGTGTCATGGTCGGAGATCCATGAGGCAGTTGTGTTTTTGGAGGTGACCCCGCTGTTTGCATTTCTCCCAGGACATCTGGATCGTTGATTTTTTTCTGAAGATTTCTCATCTCTTTTTCTTAAGAGTAGGGATAGCTCATCAGAATGCTTCAGGAGTGAGTGCGATCGCGTATGACCTGCCAGGTCCTCCATCCACGACCACCTCTGAACTCGGAGATCCTCGACGACCCCTCCGCGCGGCGATGTAGAAGTTCGCTGGTCAGCACCACAACCAAGCTTCGGGTGTCCGCCTGGCGTGACCAGATTCTCGGGAGGACGGTCAGCTGCAGCGATGGTCGAAGCAAACGGAGCCGAGAGCAACGAGCGAAACGACTCGAGCGAAACGAGCGAAACGACTCGGATCGGGTGGAGAAGCGGCTCAAAGCCCCGGAACTCGGGAAGTCTAAGAAGTGATGGAGAAGCTGACTACCCGGTGGCCAAAGTGCAATCAACACGGACAGATTCTGGCCATACAATTGCTCACGAGCAGCAAACATTGGCTTCGCACCATGGGATTTTTGTGCTTCCCAGACGCTGAAAGCAGCCCAACTGGTCCCAACCCCGACCCCTCAAAATGGGTCTCCCCCGACCCCTTCACCTGACGGTCCGACCCCTCCAGAGGATTCGGGGCCGGTCTTGGGTCGCGTCTGGGTTTGAAATTCACCCACTCACAATGGATGATCTCGGTCCTAGGAGAGTCATCCACTTCCCTCCCAGGTCCCGACACTTGCCGGTTGGTCGACCTCTATCCACCTGGGTACTGGGCCAGGCCTACCCCCCCAGTAGGGCCTATACCCCCAGGTACCTCCTCAGGAGGTCCTGCGAGGCTCCAGTTCGACCGACCGTTCGAGTGCTGAACACATACTTTCAGCTGCAAAACCCTACGTTCTTACGAGGTCTGGAGACCATCTCGGGTGAGTTCATGGCGGAGAGCTCTGCAGGGTATAGAGATGAAGCCTAGGCAAACACCACCCATGTGACCCCTCGGTCGTTCATCACCCATGGGGCAGATCATACAGTCCGGAGTGTGGTTCCGTCAAAAAAAACAAAGCACGACACGTCATGCATCATACATCAATCGTCATCCCTAGGGATCCAAGCACCCTCTCAGAAGGCACCTGGACCCGACCAGGGCACCCACCCCAGTCCCACCTTCTGAGGTTCGGCACGACTGGATCCCTAGGGCATAGAAACTAACGTGGCTCGTCAGACACCTCGACGTCGGACTGGCTCCTCGCTCCTTTTTCCTCAACGACCTTCGCTCTCATCAGGCATCACGGCATCGGTCCTCCACCCGGTACCGTCTCCAGAATCCGACAGGCGCCAGAGGAAGACCTGTGATACTGTGCCCATATGGGCGGTTTGTTTTCGAAACAGAAGCCAAACGCTCCATGAGACTGTCATATGCCGATCAATTGACCCCGGAACCAGCCACCCCCGGCCTGATCGGTTAGTACTAAGTTAGTACCAGTCCGTCTGTGTTGTGTCTGGGTAGAACAAAGCATCTTATGAGTCCGTGGGTTCTTTCTCATCCCGGGGTTGCAGGTTCCCACAAGGTACAGGTACCTCCGTACTTCGGATGGTCGAACGGAGGTGAGTACGTACGAAACCAGAGAATGGTCGTTCCCGGGGGGTCTTTCAGGACATCCGATTCTGATGGTCCTGGACCCTTAGGGGTTGAACTCGAAAGAATTCTCTGAAAGTGCTCCAGGGAACGATCCTCTCGTTGCCCATCCGAAGACGTCCACAGATTTCGACTCGAACCACGTACTCCGTAGGACCCAGCTGCAGTGCCGAAAGCAGGGTGAAGTTTTGCGCGTTCAGGAGCACTGGGTAGCCAATGTGGATCATTTGAGCAAAGCGGGGTAATGGGCCGGTGAAGGCCTTGTTGCGGTTGCTGGCAAACTCGAAGGTCTTTGCAATCCTTCGAGTTACGAAAAATGAACGCTCTGCCCGGATCCGAGTTTCAACAAAAAAAACATCGGAAAATGGGTACGTCCCATGTTCCAAGGAGGATCCAGGTGGACACAACACACAAGACTCTCTTCCCGTGAAACAATTCCCACGTCCTGTTTGTTTTCGATTGCACTCGGTCACCAACCAATATAAGGCATGTAGGATCATGTGGATATTCCCGTGTATTCCCTGACTTTCCCGGCTATGTTAGATTCTATACAAACCCATAGGGTCCAGGTACCTCCTTTTCGGATGGCTTCGCAGCTGAGTGAGTACTCGTAAAGAAAGGCCGAACTGGAGCTTGCCGGACATCCTGAGGAGGTACCCTTAGGCCCTTAGGGAAAAGTCGAAATTGTCTCAAAAAAGCTTTGATGTCGAAGTCATGGAATCCCATCATCTGTCTCAGGATCATTCTCTTGCAAAGCGGTCAGTTGCAGGAGTACCACTTCAGCAGCGCTGCGGCCTGGTTCCCGAATGGCTGTCCTCCAAAAAGATGCCTGTCCAGCGTCCAAAAGGCACCGCGGCGTCCAAGAGGCGTTCAAGGCCAGAAGCATCAGAAGCCACCAAGCCAGTCGAATCCAACGGACAGCGAGGAGCAGCTGTCCATTCCGTTCCATGGCATGCAGCATGCGTTGATGTCGTTTTTCGCAGGCTGCGTTCGCTTCAGGGGGAAACCATACGAACCATAGGCGGGTGTTGGATGTGGTTGGCGTGAACAGTGGTGCAAGATTCTCCAATTCATGCTGGCTGGCTGCTGGTCGCGTCCGAGAAGGGACCTCAATTTTAAGTCTCTGAAGGGTATGGTCAAGATAATTTTCCCTAGGCCTCCAAGTACTTTCTGAGAAGGTGTTTGGGGTGGGCTTGGAGTGTCCAAATACCTTCTGAGGAGGTACGAACACGGAGGTGTAGGGTTTAGGAGTTAATTGCAAACACTGTGACACGTTAAACATTGATGACTCCCTCAACTAAACCCGGAATAGATGGCGTCTCTCTATCAGGCCACCGACAGGTTTTGCGTATGGAACTTGCAAGTCTTCTCCGTTGGCTCCACGTCGGGGTCAGGCTGTCGGGGTGACCAGAACGAGAAACCTGAGCAGCCCATGGCCATTATATATACCCAGCAGTCACAAGACGGGGTGCGATCCTTGGAGGTTAAGGGTGCCCAGAACATCCACTCACTGGATGGAACTAAACACCACCCCGACATGTGACTCCTGGTATATAGATTCTTGCTGTATAACTTGTAATTGCATGTAATTACTTGTCGTATCTTGTCGTACTTATTATGTATAGATGTGTTCATTTACAGTAGATTCCTTCACTGGCCACGCGGCAAACAAAGAGCCGGGGAGGCAGTCCACCCTGCACTTCGTGCATGTCATACTGGCTGAACACACCCTGCTTCCCTCGACCAGCAGGAAAAACGTATCCACTCCCAAGGTCTTCCAAGGCCCAAGGCCGAACTGCCCCGTCATCCGGGCCCCTCTGCCCGGGCCGAACACATCGTGCCCCGTCTGCGCAACACATCGGGGTTCGGTGGACCAGGTTGGTGCCCCCGTTGCCAGTGGACGTCCGAACCCTGCCATGGCCCACGGATTGGGAGGACAGAAAGGCGAAGGAAGAGTGGTTCCACTTGGCCAAATTGGTCGAAACGTCCATGTGAATGAAAGATACCTGACAGTCTTCAATCAATTATCACAGCTTTTTGGGTTAGCAGTCATGCTGCATGCTTGAGTACTTTGGAGAGTCGCAGAATTGCTGGTGGCCTTTGAAGACCATGCTCGTGGCCAAGGACCGTCCTGTCTTGCATCTGTTCTCCATGGTCCACGACTTCTTGGGCTCCCACAGGTCTGATCACCTGCTTTTCCCTAGCCAAAAACATCCAAAAACCGTTTTTGTTCCATGTGAAGCACCGCGGTCTTTTTCCATGATTCCACCGCCTGGGCCACGGGCTCCCTCACAGTGGGTCGTATGTCGTATAGTCGGTGTTCGGCTCGCTCCCGCCCCAAACCAACCGGTTTTGGGACCTCTGGGGCCGGTAGTAAGAATGCTCCGTTCGCAGCGATGCCAGCCCCGGAAATGTCGCGTTAAGGCCAGCAGCCCCGTTCGTAGCGAACCTTGTTACTAGCCCTAAGGGTCCAGGAGCATCCTGAGGATGTCCTTTGACCCCCGTTCGACCATTCTCTGGAAGTACTTTCACCTTCAAGACCATCCTCAGGAGGTACCTGGACCATGGGTAGCCCTAGGCCTCCAGTCGTACCGAACCGCATCGGTTCGGTGGGACGACCGGGGCCCGGGTGCCAGGGTCGGGTCCAGTCATACCTTCTCAGGTTCGGTACGACGGTAGACCCAAAACCACGCCCTCCGTCTCGAACGAGCTCGGTGTTTTTCTTCGGTGAAAAGCTCAGTCGGGGTCCGACCTCGGTTGGGTTCGTTTGAGATCCGAAAGGATTGGCTTAAACATTTCGGTCCTTCGAACGAGAGACGACAGGAAAACCTTCTGCAACCACTCAAACCACGGGAATATGCAAAACATCATGTGTCGTGTCTGTTACGAAATCGAGGTCCAAGCCCATTTTTGGGCTTTTTGGAAACATGTGTATGCGAATTGAGACAATGCCAGTGCGCCCCACACTCCTGCAAACGCTGCTGTACCAAGAGGACGTTCATGAGCAGGACGTGGTGAGCAAAGAAGAACCCAGGAGCCAACCATGGCAGAAAAGCAACAAACGACCATCAGCTCCACCTTCAGGTTTTCTAAAATCTCACGAAAAGTGGAAGTGCCTCGTTGGCAATACCGGCACGTAAGGAATATACACACATCCCCAAACAACGGAAGACAAAAGAGCCAAAGCACCAAGCCTTCAATGAAGAGAGTGATGGCAAAACTAATGTTGCCTCCTGCTACATGGGACACGAGCAAATCCAGGAAGGTCCAAAGCAGGGGAACTGACACTGAGAGGCTCCACCCTCTTGTGAATATATTTTCCTGCAATCCTGCAACCACTGTCTGCAGAACGGCTGATCGTACATAGTCTTCAAAGGCCTCTTGACTGCCAAACCAGATCGACACACATTCCTTAACGATTTGCCTGTCACACAACATGGGGATTCCTCCTTGCACATGCCCAAGATCACAGCATGAACATCTGGTGTTGTCAAAGCTGATATTCTGTAACTTTGCCTTCAACTCTTGTACTGAACGGAAATACGCACGGAAGGCTGTAACAATGAAGTATCCAGCAAGGAATAAGAAGAGAAACGAGCCCGATATGGGAATGAGAACAATGTAAACTAGTCCTAAGTGACCGGGGTCTGGGATTGGAAGGATGGTCAAAGGCAACACCACAATGCAAATGCCAATGAAAAGTACAATGGAACATGGACCCAAAAATGTGGGTCTAATGGTGAGCCTTTGCTCCCGGGCGTCTCTGCTTTTCAAAAAAGCGGCCAGCTCGAATAGACACCACAAGCGTTCACCCCATGTGGCATCCCAAAGAAGCAGCATCTCGTCCGACCTTTTCAGAATGCCTGCCAAACTAAAAATGCTTTGCGTCTTCTGACCTTGGTCGTTTTCCTTGATGCAAACACGGTCCAGAAAGACCTGCTGCTGTGGCTGCCACAAGAAAAATGTGATCACCGTTGCTGTGAAGCCGCCTGCTATTGACCAGGTTGACCACCGTGCATGTGACCAATCAGCACGGTTGATTCCTGGAAGGAGACCGCAGCTGAAGAGGCCAGCCATGATCAAAGCTGTAAAGGAACCTAGAAGAACTGATGGAAACCCATTGTACCTCATCATGAGCGACAGGATCTTCATCCAAGATGTACCATGCCAGGAATGGGACCAGAAACAAGCGACCTTGTCGCTCATGAAACTCTCTGCGTAAAGGTCATCTGCGTTGGTCTTTCGCAGTGCTCGTGCACAATTTTGGAAGGCATTGTGCGCATGCGTGACCCTCAAAGCTTCCGGCGTTAAGATCTCCATTCGCGCCACGTAGGTAGCGACCTGACAATGTGTCCGTGAAATATGGCCCTCCGGGCTGTGCATGATCTGAAGGTCTGACTGTCTCACTCTCACAATCTCTCACATGTAGTTGTATCCTAAACTTCGACAACCGCAGCCAATAACAGGGACTCAACACAACATAGTGTCACACACACAAAACCACATGCACAAACAGTCGAACATATAAACAAGTCAGGGACTATATAATATATAACTTAGATGGCAAGAGAATCAGGACATCACTTGTCTGTCGGCGTTGGGCGTTGGCGGTGTCCCTCTTCTTCTGTAATTAAGCGAGGAAATTACGAGGCGTAGGAGACATGCTTGGACTCACGCCTGCAAATGCTCTTCATCTCCTAGATGATCTTGCAGCTTGCTGTGAGAACTCAGGGTTTCGTCGGACCATCCAGCATCGGAAATGGCTCTGCCAACTGCCACAGCCCCTACCATGGCGGGCTCTGTTTACATCAAATGTCGGTCGTTTTTTGACTGACATGTCTGCCGGAAATGACGTTCCTATATATACGTTCCTGGTTGAATTGATTAGATGTTGACATGTTGATGTTTTTTCTTTTTTTTTTTGATACGTTCATTTCCAATCTTTGCAAGCTGGTCATACAAATCCGGACATCACCTCGCTGGCTGCTGCAAACTCGTGAAAATGACGCTCTCAATGTGGGACTTGGCCCAAAAGCAGCTGTTCTCAGTGGTCAAAAAACGAAAAGGACCCTCTACTGACTGGCGACTTTCTCAAATCACCAATCTTCACTTCAACTCAAGGGCAAAATTTCTACAGATTCTTAGGACCAACTCAGCTTTTTGAAGACCTTCCACGATGCAGGCTTAGCATATTAATAGGATGATAATATTGAATATATAGCATACCAGCGGCACCACTTGACTCAAAACGGAAGGTTTTTTTGCAATAACCTGGTTTTACAGCTCGCAACCCGTAGATTGAATCTGCAGGTGTGTGTGTGTGTGTTTGCCATCCTCGACCCCATCCTGATGCTCTGTCGAAGTCGAAAAGAGCATCGCTCCACCGGCGCTCGCGTCACCCGTGGAATTCGATGACCGGCGACCGGAGACTGGACGTCCGGTGCGGTCGACCGAAATTGCTGGAGCGAAAACCAAATGGGAAATTGTGTTGGTTCCAATGTTTGGTTCCTGACGTCCGGAACCATTGGTTTTTTCAAACCGAACGGGGCGATGGCCTGGCATCGCGCCTAACTAGGAGCATGGACGCTACGAACGGGACTCTTGGCCGTACTAGAAACAAAAAGCTACTAGAGAGTCTCTTCCCTAGGGATCCATGTACCTTCTCAGAAGGTACTTGGACCCTCCAAACCTACATAAGAGTGTCTCCAATCACCTTCTGAGAAGGTACTTGGATCCCTAGGGCTTAGGCATGTTCAGATCAGGCTTGGCATACTCGGCAGACCGGCCGCAGTTGGCCGTTTAGTCGTTGTCGCGACTGCCGAGTGACTGACTTCCACCCCCAGGGGCCGCGGAAAACGACGATCAGACCCTCCGTATACCTGGACACGAGGGGCCGCCCTTGAAGTTGGCACAGGTACGACGCCGTCCCCATGTTCTCAGGTACAAACTGAAACTCCTACTGATATATACCCTAGAAGTCCAAAGACTATATTTTGACCGGCTGAAGTAAAGGAAGTTCCCTTTCAGGTCCCCTAAAGACCATTCTTTTAATAGTCTTTGACTCCCATGGTATAGATATTCGTAATTTAGACCTTGGCCAAGTGGTAAGAGCTGAGGAGGCTGTCCACATCTGTTCTCCCAAGCCTCTTGGACTGCCTCTTGAAGAAAGGATAGAAACGATTTGAATACTGTCCACTTGGCCGGTCTGAGAAACCTCCATGTTGTCGGGAATCGAAATACTTAGAAGTCTTCAACTCTCACCAAGAATTTGTATTACCTCTTTGGGTTAGCAGTCTTGCTGCATGCTTGAGTCCTTTGGAGAGTCATACAGAACTTCCGGTGGCCGTTGACCCTTGACGTCCTGTCTTGCATCTGTTGTTCTTCATGGTCCATGACTTCCTCGGCCGCTTCCAGGAGCCCCACAGGTCTTATCAAAACCTGCTTTATCTGTTCAAAGCCAAAGGCCGTTTGGGGTGTGAAACGGCTTCTCCCTCACCAACCGGCCAACCGGTGCGGAGCAGCATCCAGTCGTTTCAGTCTCGTCTACACGGTTGGGAGATCCCCCTACGTCCTTCGGCCTCCGTTGTCGTACCGAACCGCGACCCGGTTCGGTGGGACAAGTCCTGGGGCCCCGGGTGCCCGGAGCGGGTCGGGTCCAAGAGCTACCGAACCTCAGGTTCGGTAGGAAAACGGAGGTGGAGGGCTAGCGGATAGGTACAAAAACACGCCCATTTTGGGGTGGGGATGACTCCAAAGCCCTCCGTTTCCTCCGGGGTCCGACCTAGAGGGGATCGAGGTGCCGGGGCGCTTTTTGGAAACGTTTGTATGCGAATTGAGACAATGCCAGTGCGCCCCACACTCCTGCAAACGCTGCTGTACCAAGAGCACGTTCATGAGCAGGACGTGCTGAGCAAAGAAGAATCCAAGAGCTAGCCATGGCAGAAAAGCAAAAAACTGCCAGCAGCTCCACCTTCAGGTTTTCTAAAATCTCACGAAAAGTGGAAGTGCCTCGTTGGCAATACCAGCAAGTAAAGTACAAACACCAATCTGCAAACAAAGGAAGACAGAAAAGCCAAAGCACCAAGCCCTCAACGAAAAGAGCGATGGCAAAAGGAACAGCACCAGGGTCGCCTGGTGATGCATTGGAGACTGTCACATCCAGGAAAGCCCAAAGCAGGGGAACTGACACCGAGAGGCTCCACCCTCTTGTGAATATGTTCTCCTGCAATCGTGCAACCACTGTCTGCAGAACGGCTGATCGTATGGAGTCTTCAAAGGCCTCTTGACTGCCAAACCAGATCGACACACATTCCTTAACGATTTGCCTGTCACATATGATGGTTGCTCCTCCTTGTGCATGCTCCAAATCACAGCATGAACATCTGGTGTTGTCAAAACTGATATTCTGTAACTTTGCCTTCAACTCTTGTACTGAACGGAAATACGCACGGAAGGCTGCAACAACGAAGTACCCAGCAAGGAATAAGAAGAGACAAGAACCAGATATGGGAATGAATATAAAGTAAACTAGCCCTAAGTGACCGGGGTCTGGTATTGGAAGGGTGGTCAAAGGCAGCATCACAACAAAAACACAAATGAAAAGTACAATGGAACATGGACCCAAAAATGTGGGTCTAATGGTGAGCGTTTCCTCACAGGTGTCTTTGCTTTTCAAAAAAGCGGCCAGCTCGAATAGACACCACAAGCGTTCACCCCATGTGGCATCCCAAAGAATCAGCATCTCGTCCGACCTTTTCAGAATGCCTGCCAAACTAAAAATGCTTGCTGCTTTCTGATCCTGGTCGTTTTCATTGATGCAAACCCGGTCCAGAAAGACCTGCTGCTGTGGCCGCCACAAGAAAAATGTGATCACCGTTGCTGTGAAGCCGCCTGCTATTGACCAGGTTGACCACCGTGCATGTGACCAATCAGCACGGTTGATTCCTGGCAGGAGACCGCAGCTGAAGAGGCCAGCCATGATCAAAGCTATAAAGGAACCTAGAAGAACTGATGGAAACCCATTGTACCTCATCATGAGCGACAGGATCTTCATCCAAGATGTACCATGCCAGGAATGGGACCAGAAACAAGCCACCTTTGAGCTGATGAAACTCTCTGCGTAAAGGTCATCTGCGTTGGTCCTTCGCAGTGCTCGTGCACAATTTTGGAAGGCTTTGTGCGCATGCGTGACCCTCAAAACTTCGGGCTTTGAGATCTCCATTCGCGCCACGCAGGTAGCGACCTGTAGCAGTTTGTCAAATATGGCCCTCCGGGCATGATGTGCTGACTCTCACATGCATTCGTAGACTTAATTTCAACAACGGTAGCCAATAAATCATAGGGACTCAACACAATTTGAAGTGTCACACGCAAAACAAAACTCACACTCAAACCACCCGGCGGAATCATTGCTGCCCCACGGCTTTATTCTTTTCGAGTGTTTTGAAAGCAGCGAAGCAAGGATGATCAGATCGAAATCGGCAACAAATCTGTCGTGCAACCCCTAAGCAGCAGCATTTGCAGGTCAAAAAAGGTGCCCCCAAACGCAATTGCGTTTGCTTTGCAGGTTTTGAGCACTTTTTGGATTTTTAGTTAACACATGTGTGTCAGTGTCAAAATTACTTGTATAAGTTGTATTCGTTTTGAATTAATGAGTCCCCTATCGTTTTCCATGCCTGTGTTTTCCCTAGGTGCATGTGGGCTTCCCTATCGTTCTTGATGTCGTGGCTCAATACCAGAAAAAATCTCAGAGAACACATACAAACACTCACACACACACACCATGACATGTCTCCAGCTAGTGTGTGTGTGGTTGCTTGATGCCAGAAGCCTGGTTTTCCCTGGCTACATTCCAAGTAGAGTGGTGGTTGGAGCCTGGCCACCATCCCTTCCATCCTAGACTGCTTGCCCAAACCAAATACCTTGAGTACAGGTTGCACCGACCAAGGGAGACCTCCACTTCTCCAATACCCCTTCTCCACCCAACCACATTCCTTTTCTACTTGGAGGAATCTGAAGTGTCGGAGGCTGAGGTTGCAAACAAAGAGTCTGAACTGGCAACAGAAGCTTGCTTCAACTCTTTCCGTGCTTTTGAACGTTCCCTTTGTTTTTCGCTCCTTCTCTTTCTTGTGTCAATGAGACATTGGTGATCTGGTTGGCCTGTGAACTGCTGGTCTGTTCCACCTCTGGGCGGATTGTCTCCTGGTGAGCGCGCTTTCATCGCTGTACACTGTACCCTCGTCTGTATTCAGGTGCTGTGTCCTTGCTTGGATGCAATCATGTTTTCCGCGCGGAAGCTTTGCTTGACCCGGAACAGCCACCTGAGCTCTTCCAACCAACTTCTGCCGCTGAGACTCATCTGCCAACATCTCCTTCACAAGTAGTCTTAGAGCAGCAATCACGGCAGCAGATGTTTTTCATGGCTGCGAAGGGAGCTCTCGCAAAGGCCACGTGGGCGATGTCTCAACAAGGATATCTGTTGGGACTTCTTGGGTATCGTTTGGGTATCGTTCGGGTATCGTTTTATTGCCGCACTTTCTGGCTGAAAATGGCATTCTTGTCGGAAGTCTTGTGTTGAGCAGCTTAACATCATCAGCTGAGTTCACGCTCAAGTTCAAAGCCACTTCAACTCGCACAGTGGGGGGCGATGCAAAAGCAGCCAATTTGTTCTAGTTCCGCGCGGCCAATCAGGGAATAAGCACGCGGACGTAAGAATCGCTCTGTAGATTAAAATGAGTTGCAGGGTTGTGGCCACCGGCTGCGACATATAATGTGCCCCAGTGCACCACATATGCAGGTACGTTTACCTGATCATCCAGTGTGAGCTTCGTTGGCAGAGACCACATCTGGAGATGTATTGCAAGTGAAAATCTTGCCTCATTCTTCTAAGGCATTGGCCCTGCAAGACCAATCATGCAATGAAACATGAGATGCCTAGGAAGTGGCATTGGAGGAGGTATCGGTTTTTTTTATGAGTCCCCTATCGTTTTTCAAGGAAACTTCACATTCCCTTATACACATCAAACGCTCTTTACAAAAGTTGTCTTCGATAATTTTGAGGTTGACTCATGTGTTGATCGAATACCAGGGGCGAATGCACAAAGGTGGTTCATGGCCAATGTGCATGCTCAAAGCGCGATGATACTGTGGAATGTTGTTTTCCATAAAAAATGCATCTCACCAAATGTTTCGCCTTCTTTTTGTCACATCGTTGGCTGAACTTTGCAGAGTTCGAACGGCTGAACACCATGGCCATGGCCTGGGTTCTAAGCGCCGAAGTGATCCGTTCAACATGAGTAAATGTGACACATGCGACACAAAGTAGGTATACCACATGCGTTTCCAAGCGTGGAAAACTGCAACGCACAAACAAGGATTCCCTTGTAGCACCTGAAAAAAGGCTGTACATGCTCTTCCAATGCGGTAAACACTACAGGCCAACGATTTTGGTCAAGCACGACAAACCTAGTGGAAGCAACCAAAGGGCCTCTGGAACAATCCTGCACAAACAATTCAAAAGCTTGCACATAAAACACGTCCACCAAATAATTCTTAAGATTGACCGGAAGTTCTCCGATGTCCGCAAGCTTGCCAACTCTCAACAGCAACACATACGAAAAACTGAGCGCGCCCACGAAACTGAGCCCACCTTTGAACGAAAACAACTCTCGGCGCAGCAGCAACATCAAACAACAACTTTTCCGATAGCAACTCTGCCCCACCCCCCACCCCCACATGTTCTCATTATCATGCAGTGTCCATGTCACACGTGCAGAAACATGTGTGTTTTCTTTGTTTTTTGTTATCCGGGCGGTAACAATGCCGCTAGCATAAACAAGTCAGGGACCAAAACTTAGATGACAAGAGAATCGGGGCATCACCTCTGTTCGTTGGACGTTTGCATCTTCTGTAATTAAGCGAGGTAACTACAAACGACACATCATGCTCCAACAAACACAAAAGAGTCCCAACATTTATATAACTTAGACGTAGTTCTCGATTCAAGGCCTGGTCAAAAAGACAATGTTTGGACTCACACCTGCAAATGCACTTCATCTCTTGGATGATCTTGCAGCTTGCTGTGAGAACTCAGGGTTTCATCGGACCATCCAGCATCGGAAATGGCTCTGCCAACTGCCACAGCCCCTACCATGGCGGGCTGTTTACATCAACTACGTCGGTTGTTTTTTGACTAACATGTCTGCCGCCAGAAATGACGTTCCTTTACGTTCCTGGCTGAATTGATTAGATGTTGACATGTTGAGGCATTTTTTGGAAACGATACGTTCATGTCCAATGTTTGCAAGCTGGTCATAGAAATCAGGATCACCTCGCTGGCTGCTGCAAAGTGGTGAAAATGATGCTCTCCAAGTGTGACTTGGTCCAAAAGCAGCTGTTCTCAGTGGTCAAAAAACAAAAAGGACCCTCTACTGACTGGAGACTTTCTCACATCGATCTTCACTTAAACTCAAGGGCAAAATCCTAAGATTCTGAGGACCAACTCCGATTTTGGGCGACCTTCCACGATGCAGCCTTAGCATTAGCATATATATATATATAAAATCTGCAGGTGTGTGTGATGGCCATCCTCGACCCCATCCTGATGCGGATCGGTCAGCGTCCGCAGCGCAGCGATCGCTCCAGGTGGCTCCAGGTCGCTCCGTGCGTGCTCGCAGCGAACGGTTCGGAACAAGCCGAGTCGACAGGTGGACAGGTGCGGTCGACTCGACCTATAATTGGAGTTCTCCTATACTAAAACGAATGGCATGAACTTCGTGTTGAGACATGTTGAGAAATGTCCGGGAACACGTGACTTCCACCCCCAGGGGCCGCGGAAAACGGCGATCAAACCCTCTGTATACCTGGACACGAAGGGCGCCCTTGAAGTTGGCACAGGTACGACGCCGTCCCCATGTTCTCAGGTACAAACTGGAACTCCATGTCCATGTGAGGCGAAAAACCTGCATTCTCCAAAGTACCTCAGAAAATTGCATGAACAAGTACCAGCACCTTCCAGCAGGGTCATCAATGGAAGCCCCCACACGACGAGTTTGGAAGGACATCCCGAGTAAGGTCCAGGTCCAGGGGTCAAACGGTGGGCTAACCGGTTTGACCGGAACATGAACAGTGTTCTACTGCTCTAGACTTCCAAGACCATTCAAAAATGGGAACGACCTGACTTTGTAGTGTAAACTCCTTAGTCAAGCAATGGGACGCCACGAACTCGGGGCTAGCCTGGCATCGCGACGAATTCCGGAGCGATCGGAAGCCTTGTGTCGGGTCTCCTGGCGGTACTACGCTAGTAGCAAGAGGACGCTACGAAGCACGTCACGTACCGGTGGTGGCTTGGAAGCCCTGGACTATCTGGACACATCCCTCTAGTTCCGACAGTGTCCATCCAGCCAGGCGACGTCCCGACAGATCCATCCGTCTTTTCCCACGCCGTCCTACGCTGATCGGGTCGGTCGACTGGACGAAGTGGTTGCGAAGTGGAAGGCGAAGTGGCGCTCTGCACAGATGAAGAAGTGCCAGTGCGCCCCACAGTCCTGTAAACACTGCCACACCAAGAGGACGTTCATGCAGTTCAGTTGTAGGGCGTGTTCCACAAAGAAAAATCCAAGTGCCGACCATCAAACACAAGCAAGCAATCGCCATCAGCTGAACCTTCAGGTTCACTAAAATCTCACGGAAAGTGGAAGTGCCTCGTTGGCAATACCGGCACATAAGGAATCTACACAAATCTATAAACAAAGGAAGACAAAAGAGCCACAGCACCAAGCCCTCAATCAACAGAGCGATGGCAAAACTAATGTTGCCTCCTGCTACATGGGACACTACCAAATCCAGGAAGGCCCAAAGTAGGGGCACTGACACTGAGAGGCTCCACCCTCTTGTGAATATGTTCTCCTGCAATCCTGCAACCACTGTCTGCAGAACGGCTGATCGTACACAGTCTTCAAAGGCCTCTTGGCTGCCAAACCATATCGACACACATTTCTTGACGATTTGCCTGTCACACATCATGGGGATTCCTCCTTGCACATGCCCAAGATCGCAACATGCACATCTGGTGTTGTCGAAGCTGAGATTCTGTAACTTTGCCTTCAAAGTTTCTACTGAGCGGAAATACGCACGGAAGGCTGCAACAATGAAGTATGCCGGGATTAATATGAAGAGAAAGGAACCAAACACATGGAACAATGGGTTGGATGCTGGCATCGGAAGGATGGTCAAAGGCAACACCACAATGCAAATGCCAATGAAAAGTGCGATGGAACATGGACCCAAAAATGTGGGTCTAATGGTGAGCCTTTGCTCCCGGGCGTCTCTGCTTTTCAAAAAAGCGGCCAGCTCGAATAGACACCACAAGCGTTCACCCCATGTGGCATCCCAAAGAATCAGCATCTCGTCCGACCTTTTCAGAATGCCTGCCAAACTAAAAATGCTTGCCGCTTTCTGATCCTGGTCGTTTTCATTGATGCAAACCCGGTCCAGAAAAACCTGCTGCTGTGGCCGCCACAAGCAAAATGTGATCACCGTTGCTGTGAAGCCGCCTCCTATTGACCAGGTTGACCACTGTCCAATTAACCAGTCTGCTCGCCTTATTCCTGGCAAAAGGCCACAGCTGAAGAGGCCAGCCATGACCAAAGCAGTGCAGGAACCTACCAGAACTGATGGCAACCCGTTGTACCTCATCATGAGCGACAGCATCTTCATCCAAGATGTACCATGCCAGGAATGGGACCAGAAACAAGCCACTTTTTGGCTGATGAAACTCTCTGCATAAAGGTCATCTGCATTGGTCTTTCGCAGTGCTCGTGCACAATCTTGGAAGGCTTTGTGTGCATGCGTGACCCTCAAAACTTCCGGCGTTAAGATATCCATTCGCGCCACATAGGCAGCGACGACCTGTATCATAATGTGTTCATCAAACAGTTCCCCGTCTCGGCATGATTTGCATGATCTGAGGGGCTGAGGGAATTCCAGTCCAATCGCACATATCACTTGTGTGCTGTTAACGTGGATCATGGCGCCAATCAACAAACATGAACTTGTTTCTTAGTTAACGTTTAACTTATTCATGCTGAAAGGAAGGAATCTAATCTAAGTCGTCACGTACCGGCTGCTTGAATGGGGTCACAAATTAACAATCCTACACCATATATTACCCTACACCTCCAGTCGTACCTCCTGCGAAGGTATGACTGGACCCTCCTGGCACCCACCCCAGTCCCACCTTCTCAGGTTCGGTACGACTGGAGGCCTTCTGAAAATAGCTCTCCATTGGATACCCATTCAATCTCCTATAGCTCTGTGCATGTCTGGTAAATCGAAACAAAAAACGCCTATAGAGGTCACACAACTGAGTGCTAGAAACGCCAAATCCGATTCGGGATCGACCCGAGCCTGCAACGGCGGCTGATCCGGGTCCTCGTCCAACTCCGCAACGCGCTCGAGCTGCGCGAGCTCGCTCTCGCTGCTCGATCCGCCCGATCGCTCCGATGGCGATCGGCCCACAACCATCGCCAGCTCCAAGGCCATGGCAGGAGGCGGCTCAACGGCTCAGTGGAGGCGAGAAAACTCGGGGCGAAACGAGGTCGAGGGTGTTCTGCGAATGTTGATGACGATCAATCTGTCAGATGTGTCTCTCGATCTCCCATGGGCTCTCTGATCCAATGATATATGGAATCCATCCAGCATTTCCTGCGTTCCACTTCCACTTCCAACTGTTTTCAGCACTGGTCCACCTGTCGGCCGAGGTCGCGATCGGAACCTGAGCGCTCGGCTCAGGCTCACTAGTCCGTTGAGTCCGATCGTGGCGGTTTCACCATGGAGGTCACAAAGAAAGACTCCAGTCAGAGGTCAACGGCTCAGGTCCTGGATCTCAATTCTGCATTTATCTTCAGTTTGGTGAAAAACCGAAAAAGGTCAACAGCAACTCAACTGGGTTCCCAAGCGTTATACCTGGACCCTCCAAAGCACACTAGAACAGGGGACATGACCCTATAAAAAGAGCTACAGTCCACTCATATCCTGAGGTACTAGCAACAAGAAGCTACTAGGTGGAGGCCATCGCTAAAGAGCTTTTCTTCTTTTTGCTCCAGGTAAGTCACGGTGTCTTCAATAGATCCCCGTGCGATCCCATGGTCATGACCATGCGCCGCGCCGGACGGTGTTTTGGGGCGTCACCAATTGGGAGTCCATTAATGATTCAAAGGTGTCTATATTCACCACTCCCTTGTGGGTTGCTTGTTGGAAGATTTGCTGTTGAAAACGCTTTCAAGTCACGCTGGAGGACTGGTTGGGCTTGTTCGTTTCGTGAGAGGCAGTCGACCTTTGTCTCTTCAGATAGATGGCTCCATCACTCGAGCCATCTCCCGTCCCATCCCCGACCTTGACGATGTCAAAGATCCTGGCGCATCGAGGTGTCGAGGCTCGCGGCGCGAGTCACCGGGACCGTACTCGAAGCTCCGGGCTTCACGACGCGAGGCCAGGAGCCCAGGTTCCAGCAAATCGAGATCTACTTCCACCGCTACGCATCTATCGATTCCTTGGGAAACGACCATCCAGCGGGACTGGCGATATTCCAATGGGGTGATTGATTTCAGGGGTCTTTCTGGGGCGGCATATGTTCCACCCATGGATGGTCTAGGTTTTGTTGTGTTCTGGATCAATGTACCTTGAGTCTCCAGTTCGTACCTTCGAAAATGGGACGTCTGACCCCATCAAAAGCAGGTACGACTGGGGCCCCATAGACTCCGAGGTACAAGTTCCGGGTCGACTCCAGGTATAACAATAACTATTCCAATAACTATTCCAGTTCCATGGATGGCTTTGGGGTTGTTGTCGATGTTGCAAGGTCCAACTCTGAACTTTGTCTCGGTGACCTGGATCGAAGGTGCTGGTTGCATCGAAGTCTTCGCAAAACGCCACAATTCCGTTGATCGCGGCGCCCCGCCACGAGTCGTCACATTCATGTGAAGAAGCTCACAAGGAGTTACATGGAGTTGGGATGGTTTCGACAGTCTCACAGGCTGTGGATGTTCTGGTCACACCGGACATGGCACCCCGACAGGGAACTATTGGAACTTACTTAGACACTCCAGCTTCTTCAAAGTGACCTTTTGAAGGTTCCTAAGTGACCCTTAGGAGGCTTAAGTGACCTCAAACCAGGTTATCAAAAGGTCACTTTGAAGAACCAGGCTGTTTATTGGTTTCTTATTTTTCTGAGTTCTCGTTGCTTTTGGTTGCCTTGCTCGGTTGCGGTGTCTGAAGATCAGCTAAAATGCAAAGCCTTCAAGAGGCGCAGGGCCGGCGTTCGTGGCTCATGATGTTCGCACGCCACTGGGCCACTGTGCCGTCAGTTGACAGTTACCAAGAATTCATGCCTACCCAAATGCTCCAAACAAACCCTTCTCCCAACACCGGATTGGTTAGACCCTCCAAAGGATTCAGGTCCCTACTGAACAAAGACTCCAGGGTGGAACCGCTGGGCAATTTCGTTGAGCCTTTGAGCAATGGACAACATCCATGGAGGAACTTGTTGGATCCTCATGGCCCTTCCATACAAGCTCTGGGACTTCCGGCAACGAATTCGGCTCTGTTGACTCCCATATCCCTAGGGCTCCTGTCCCATATCCTCAAGTTCGGTGGTTAGACCCACCCTGCCACCCACCCACACCAACCATCTTCCGAACGGAGGGGGTGGCCAGGAGCCATAGGGCTTACAATATGGATATATACTTGAGATCGTTCTAAAAAAAGGTAGGTCTAGTGACAAACTTTCTCTGGGAAAGCCTTTTTCGGCAAATCTGCAAATTCCAAGGATTTCAAAGAACATATACGAGCACCTCACTGCCAGGTCACCAATTGAAACCTGTTGGGGCCCTTCCCAACTCCCAACCCTCCATTTCGGAGACCCGTAGAGTCGGGTGCTATATAGACATGCAGCAAGCAACGAACGGCGTGGGTTCCACCTGGTCAGACAGCTACGACTGGATCGGGTGGTCCCCCCACAAGTCGAACACAGTCCTGGCAAGGTCATCCAGCTCGTCGGAGTCCAGGAAGAGATTGATGTTGACCTGGGAAGGTTTGGTCACTTCACCCTAGGCCTATGCATGGTACTCCCCTTAACTAGATAGTGGCACGCACGCATACGCACGCGCGTAAGCGAGTGATTAGTGGGGATCTACTGATCTATATGCTTCTTTAGGATTCAGACTCATGAAAGCAATGGTTCTTGGATGTTGTTGGAATCCTAGGGTTCAGCATGCGCCCATCAAACAGACCTTTTCACTTCCAAGAGAGGTTGTTGGTGCCGTGAAAAAGGACCTGGGTTATATACCTGGGATAGTCTTAGGGTTCCTTCAGAACCTCCTGCTGCTATCGTCTTTTGGAGTCGTAGCAGTCGGAGCGGAGTCATTGACAACCAAGTGGGTGGGTATGTTAATAGTGAAAACCCCCGGCCTCAATGGATTTCGGTCTATTTTCCTTCTTCCAGCTTCTTTGGAGGTCCACACTTGACGACAAACCAAGCTGCAGTTTCAGGTAAAAGGACGGATCTCACATCGTGTTGGTTCCGTGACACGTCGTGCTGTCTTCACGGCTGAGGCCGAGATGCGCCGAGCCGAGCCTGGCTGAACCAACCGCGCTCTCTCCCGCGGAGACTGGACCAAACACCAGCCTAAACCCTCCAGCCAAAGCCCTCCAGCAACGGTCCGAGCTTCTTGGTACAAAGCCTGACCCCAAAATCACTGGATCACCAACTCTTTCTCTGGCCCAATGGCATGTATGTAAGTATGGCATATGACTTGGCTTATGTCAAGTCGGGGTGGTTGATTTCAGGGGCAGAATTGCTCTGGGGCGGCATCTTGTTCAGTCCAAATGCATTGGCCCAGACGCTCCGTCCGTGAAAAAGTAACAGCCCGACTCCGGGTCCAGACCCCTGACCCTTGGATTCGGGGCCGACCCCTTCCGGGTGGCGTCTGGGGGGAAGGGACGTCCTCCTTCGGATCCGAGCGACGTACTTCTTCGCCACCAGCCTCGGCGAAGGCGGAGCGGAACCGCTTCCCCCTTCCGCTTCGGATCACGTGTCCCGTGTGCACGGCACGTTGCGCCGTGCCTGGTTGGATTTTCTTAGAATCCCACGTCATCCCACCTCCCAACCACATCCGCGACGTCTGCATATATGTCAGTTGTTCAAAGTGCAGTCCGCCACTCGTCCGTCGAACACACGATGCCGTCTACTCGAACACACGCCGGCCCCGAGTCACGAAGGAAACGTCGCTCCGAAGCCCACGATTTAAAGGTTGGATGTTCTTGGGTCTGTTGATTCGTTCATCCCACTTGAGTTGATTTATTGTTGATTTGTTCGTTTTTGCGTTCCAGTGCAAACAATGAACGTCTTTTCCCCCGCGCTGACCTAAATAGATCCTGCCGACCATGGTCCTTCTTCTGCGCGGAAACAAAAAAAACATCAAAACTCGAAGGGCATTCTTCCACCACAGCCAACTTGCGATCCGAGCGAGACTCTCCTCATGCCCCTCGAAACGAGCCCTTCCACTACGGGAGTGTCTACCTGCCATGAAGGCGTCGCCACTCACTTCCACGGAGAGGTTGGACTCCCACATTGGAGTTCAACACCTCCAAAAACTCGCTGCGCAGAGTAAGACAAGAAACGCTCTTCCAGCCCTCAATCCCATGAAAAATAGAGGTTTTCACATACAAAGACCATATTTTGCGCTAGGGAAAACTAGTTTTTTGCTGGATTGTAGATGTTTGTAGGGCCCCTGGTTGGACCTGAGAAGTAACTTTAGTGTTTAGGCATTCAGCCCAGCGTCCAGTTCTCGCGGAGTCCTCCCCCCCTGCTGAACCGGTCCGGAGTTCTACTCTGCAGCCCAGGTCACTTGAAGAAGCGGCACAGCGCACCGGCACCCGCCTTATGGTGGCACAAGAAGGCACCGAACTTGCTCTGCGGCCGTAACCTGGCCAGGACCTGGGGGCAGATCGGACTCCGGTTTCGGCGGGTACTCTGGGGTGGGGGGACGCTGCGCGAAGGTCTCAGATGGCTGGGTCAAAGCGCCGGTTCGGGTCGCGCCCAGTCAACTCGGGAGTCGCTCCGGCTCACGTTGGAGGTTCTCCAGGCCTTCATGTCTCAAAAACATTCTCCTCATGGAAAATGGATGAACATGGGCCCCCCCAAACATGAATCAGTATGGAATAAATAGTACATGCAAGTATACAATAACAGTCTAGTCAGTGGATAAACACAGTTTAGGCCGGGTATACGATGTCGGCCAGCTGTCCAGAAAGGCCTCCAAGTTTTGTTCTCAAGCATCAGCTGCTCAGTCTCCCAAGAGGTCAACAGTGGAGCCATGTGATCACCCCCAGTCCTCGCCGATCTTGTTGGGCCAAAGCATTCTCCGATGGGTTTTGCAGCCTTACCCTGGGAGCCCGGTCGCCCACCATTGTTTTAATGCTCTGAAGCCCCAACAACATCCAACAAACATGCCCTACAAGTCAATGAGCTCATTTTGCTGGAGTTGGTTGGTCATGCCCAAACACTACCTGAGGAGGTAAAAGACCCGGTTTTACTGGGTCTTGGGACTTGTAGGGATGCATTATATTAAGGACTTTAGACTACAAAACCAGGTCCACCCAACTCTTTCAGTGGTCGAACAGAAGCCTAAAGTAAGAGCCGTTTTGTTGACCCCTTGTCCCATCGTTTCTCCCCAACGTCCATGCCAGTCTTCTGCCAGTCATCTGCCGGTCGAAAAAGAAATGCCAAAGGCACCACGGCAAAGGCGATGAAAATGGCCACCTTGAAACTGCGCAGTGCGCAGCGGCGATTTTTCACATCCACTGGTGCTGAGCTGGTTGAAACACGAACCGTTGGCATGTCAGGCATGTCAGTTGGGCTTTGTTCATCGTCACTCTTCGGACCTGAAGAAGAATCCATTTTCAAGTCTGGTCGGATTGTTTTGGGTGGGTTATCAACACCTCCACCATGACCAGGACCCTCCTGTCGGGGTGCCCTGTCTGGAAGCCTATAGTGTGGGGTAGTCCAGCCAGGACACCCCAACAGGAGGGTCCAGGGAACTTAATCTTACCCTATCCTCTAAGACTCTAAGCCCCCTATTCATGCGTGGTACTCGGCTGGGACCCGAAACTGGGGCACCAAGGTCCCGGCTCAACATCTGGACGTACCAGCGTGAAACCCTCGAAGGTCGTTCGACGCTCCGTGAAAACAGGCCTTTCCGGGTCCCTCAAAACCGGGATTAGAGGCTCCGACCCCCTCCATATCAGGGTCCATGAGCGTCCAGGGTCGCCTCTGGGTCAAACCGAAAAGGTGCAGAAACGGTCCAACAAACGAGCCCAGGGTTGGGTCCAGTCATACCGAACCTGAGGTTCGGTACGAAAACGGAGGTGTAGGGAAACTTTGCGCATTTGGACCTGTTTGTAAGGGATACTCCCATGTTCCAGGATATTCTGACCAGCTCAAACTGATTCAAACTGTCTGACTGGAGCTCAACGTACCTCCTTCCACAACTCGTCGCCGTGTGTCATGAGCTTGCTCCTCTTTCCCCAAGCCTGCATCATGGGAATGACAATATACCTGTTTTGGGAGAGGGTCAATGCATGTAATTACCTATAGAACCTGACCGACCCCTGTTTTGGAGCCAACACATGGTCTTTTCCCATCAAAACAGGTCAAACAGGTTGTAGGTATACATATGATCTTCTCATTGATCTTCCTTTCGTCCCATGAGCCGTTCCCACTGGACCCCTTCGTTCGAACAGGTAGAGTCCCTGCCGCGCCACCAGCGGCAGCAAGATCATCACGCAGCTCAGGAGCACCGCCACTGACTGCCGTGTCTGCCTCGAAGTCGATGGACCCGGTGGGCTGAGAACGGGATGAGTCCAGTATACGAGATGGGTCGTTGGGTGGTAGAGAAGAGAACGTGTTTTAAGAGAAGAGCATGGTGGGGATTCAACTGCTTTGATTGGCAGGTAAAAGAGAAGAGCCTTTCGAATGGCAGAACTTGTGGAATTCTGTTTTGATGATTGGATGGTGGGGATTTGTGTGACTCCAGCATACGCTTGCAGACTGGATCTTGGGTCACTGGTGCTGGTTAGAAGAAAACGGCAGGATGACCACAAACACGCATTCCCCTAGCCTTCAGTTCGACCATGAAAAGAATGGTTGACCTGGTGGTGAAATTGGTGCAAACGGTCCCTATAGTAAAACAATAGGTTCTTTGGCAAACACCATAAAGCAATTATGTTGTTCGATTCCTAGGGTATTCAAGGTCTCTTTCTTTTCCAAACTAAGTGATCAAGATCGATTCGAATTGCATCAACGCGCTGCTGCAACTTGCCGGGTGCGCGGCGCTGAACCCGAGTGACGGACTGCTCCGGTGGTTCACACAAAGGCTGGTGACTTAAGGGCCTAGAACATCCACAACAGCGCCACCTGGATCGGCAATGATTACCACCGGGCCGGGGGCAAGTACTTTCCGCAAGCTTCTGACATGACTGGCCAGCAAAAACAGTCATCAAGGCTGTGAGCATCTAGCATCTAAGGCCTGAACAAGGGCCTTTCAAAAGACAGTCCATATTGAGTTTGTTCAGGAAAAGCAACTCTGGCGCCCAATTCTTCAAATCGTTCAAGTCCAGACTTGAGTACAAGTAGTCGTCTTCACAGTCTATCACAGTCCCCGCACAAGGGGAGTTCTTGATTCACGACCTACTTCAAGAAGTCGAACCAAGGGAAGAACCTGAAACCGCACCGATTCTCTGGACGCCGAAATCCAAACCATCCACCCTAGGATCCGTGGCCGATTTCATGGGTCGGAATCCTGGTCAGAACCATGAACCGCACGATCGGGCAAGTATTGATTAGGGAATGCAGTTTAAACGTCTTGGACCTCAGAAGTGAACGCAATCTGCTGTTCACATGCCCTTAACAGGTTAAAGAAATTGCTCGCATGCTCACCACATTGATTTTGGTCCCACATTCAGATTCAGAATGGTACCATGGACCATACCCCCATGTTTAGTAATATATGTGCACGGAATGTTTTATAAATACATGCCCAAACACTCCATGGAGAGCCATATATGCCGATCAGTTGGGGTGGTGGGTGCCAGGGGGGGTAGTCCTAGGGGGGGCAGTCCTATGACAGACCCATGGAGTGCGTGTCTGGGCATGGATCAATGTAGAGACATCTTCCAATCCCATTGGATGGGAACAGGTGGCACCACCCACCTTCCAGCTCCCGACTGCCCCCCAGGTCAGCGGTCGTTGAGGTCAGGACACCCCTGGTCGATGTTCAGGAGTGGCGAGGCTAGGAGCAAGATGGTCATGAGCCCGGCGGACAGCGCCGCGTCGTTGTAGTTGGCCAGGTCCATTCTAGAGTGGAGGGAAAAAGGACAAACATGAGGAAGGAGGTCAAGGGAAATGATGCTTCACCTCTTGTGAACAAAACCACTTACGGAAGAAAGAGTTGAACCAACCTCTTATGGTTTTATTTGTCACTCCTTGATTTGTGGACGCAGCCCCTTCGAGGCCTGTTTGAAGAACCACGTGATCACATTCAACAGTTCTCAAACACAGATTCTACATGAATCATACTCCACGTAGCGCAATGATACTGTTCAATCTTCCTCTCCCCCTTCAGTGATTCTACCGCCTCTGTCCGCCTCTATCCGCCTCCTGATTAGGGCGCTGGTCACCTCGGACTCGCAGTCGACGCGGGTCCGCGGTGGCCTCCAAGGCCAGAGGAGGATCTGTGCAACGAGCTTGGAACCTGGGAGCTTGAGATCAAGCTGCGATCACTCTGCGCTGGATCAACTGGAGGGGGTACGGGACCCTGGACACCTGCCGAATGACCTGGAGCTCCGAGAGGTGGAGACCCTGAGCGCCTCATGAGGTGCTGGTGTCTTTTTTCTACATCGTCGAGGTAGAATGTTGATTAAACATATTTGAATGGTCAAACCTCTTTGGGCAGTCACGCAAATTCTATCAATCAACATTCGGAACCGACGTCCTGCCAGGTCACCACCTTGCAACTTGAAGTCTCCAGTGACAGGTGGCCTCTCCTGGTGAAGTCTCCAGTGTCCAGTACTTTTGGTGTCCAGTACAGAAGACGACCTCTTCCTCCAACACCAGTCGCCAGCGGATTTTCACGGGTGGAGCGCCGTTCCCCGTCGTGGAGCGGTGCAGAAGGCGCCGATCCCGTCCGATCTGTGGCGGTGTCGTCAGGTGGTCGAGGTCACCTGACTTTGGGTTCACTCCTAAAGCGGTACCAGGACTGGCTTTTAATTGATTTTTAACTTGAATTTATAGGATCATGATATGTCACCATGGTCCCATTTTCTAGGTTACTTTGCGGGAGGGTTCAGGTATATATCTCTATACCTGTACCAATGAACTCCACCCCTAGCCTGATCCGGTCACGCGAGGCCGCACACCGTCCGATTTCGGATGAGACGAAATCGGCGCAGCCAACAAAAAACACCGTCCGAACTCAGAGTGAACAGATTGTTCATGATTGTTCATGATTCCATCCGAACTGGCTTGCTCTTTTTGTTGGCTGGAAATGACCTCACGACTGCTCAACAATTTTCTAGTACAAACCACAAGAAAACACCGTGTCAAAGAACATCTCCCAGGACTCACCAAGGGGTGCCGAACTTGGAGGTTAGGGTGCCCAGCTACTCCACTCACTGGATGGGACTAAACACCACCCCGACATGTGACCCCTGGTCAAGGTGCTTTGCCATAGACACAGCTTGTGAAATTCCTCTTCCGGCAGTTCCATGCCGGGGTGCTCTTCTTTACATCCACTCACTGGATAGGGAACTAAACATCATGAAAACCGCTGGAAGACCCCTTGGGGGTAACGCCATTTCCAACTGCTTCACTCCGTCGTTCACCCCACTTCGTGTCCATTCCTTTCCGCTTCGTTTCGCCGGCTGTGTTTCCCCAAAATGGCCTTAACAGCTTCTGGTTGCTGATGTTTCCTTTATCCCAAAGTGTTTCATACTGTCTTCAGCCGCTCGGCCTGCAGCTCAGGCACAAATCACACAGCCCATGATGCCCACCTGCAGCGCCGGAAAGGCCACCAAAGCCGCAGGGATCACGGCCACCGTCAAGTTGTGCACCGAGAGAATCAACCTCGGGAGAGCGGAGAGTGTATCACCGGCCCGGCCAGTCGAACCGATACAAAATACCATGTTTCTTGCTGAATCAAGGACCCCTCAAAGGTGAAGGCTTTGAGGGTCCAAACCCCTGCGATGCAGGGCCAAAACCCTCCACAGCAAGGTCCAATGATGGTTAGGGTGGGGGCAAACCAGGTTTTTGATGGTTTGTGGGCCAAGTTGTGGGTCCCCTGACAATTCCACCCTATAGGGATCCAGTCCCTTCTCAGCTTCGGTACGACTGGACCCTCCGAACCACAATCTCTCCAATCACTACCTGGAGTCTCCAAAGTATGTTAGAACATGGGTACTTGTATGTACTTGTACGCATTTTCCTCACAAAAGGGGTGCAGTCGTACCTGTTTTTTATGGGGTCAGACGTCCCATTTTCTAAGGGTGGGACCAAGTCCAGATGCGTGCGGAAGTTGGGGCGAACTCCGAGCGGGGTCAATGGACGAGAGAGAAAGAGAGGAGTGGTCGGACCGGACGGACTGACTTCGGTCGTACCTTAGAAAAAGGCAGGTCGGACCCACAGAAGAACAGGCTACCACGCACGGGGAAAACGTACTCCAAGGTACGAACGAAAACGGGCCGAGTCCAGGTCAGCGCAAAGCGGGTCGGAGCAATTCCCAGCCATCCATGTATGGAACATATGCCCATATATATCGGCCGAAGCCGTGGTTGGACATCACCACAGATACCCTATAGATCATGCCAACGCAATGCAAACCCTTTTTCTCTGCCGCTGCAACTTCCACGCGGCCACAAGCTGCTGGCTAGGGGTAGGCCTAGCCCTATGGGCAAGCTGGGGGTAGGCCTATCATATATATTCCTGTAAGTAGCGTAGGGGTAGGCTTATTAAAGGCATATGGGTAGCCTATACGGACCCCGGATAGGGTCTACCCTGGCTCGACAATAGCCCTATCTTCGGGAGTTCTGTATGCATTGCTGACAAACATGACAGTCTTGCAAAAAAGATAACTTATCTATCTACCATCTACACTTTTGGTTTGCCGACCTATATACCAGCACCACCGGCAGAGGTATCGGGGAGGGACGCGGGCCACCTCACCACACGCACCTCTCGGGCAGCAAGGCCGCAACAGCCAGCACAAGCGCGGGGAGGGACTGACATGGGCCACCTCACCACACGCACCCAGCGGCAGGAGCAGCCAGCAGAGGCACCAGGGAGGGACGTGGGCCACCTCACCACATGCACCCCCTACATAAAAGTTTGGTTCATGACCAGGACCACCTACCCTGTGGTAGTCAAACTAACACTGTGTGGTGGTCATAAAAGCTACAAACCAATCGAGACCACGCCTTCTTGATTCTTGCGCCTTCCTGTAAGAGAATCTACGAAACTCAGTTGCAACACATCGCAAAACCATGCCTTAATTCCCCACACAAAAAATTCGAACAACCTCTGAACAACTGCCCTGGTGTTGTTGCTCTAACTATCTTTAAGCTGTGATGAGAGCCTTTTTCACAACAGGAACTTCACACCCAATGGCGCATGGGTCCACGGCCTCTGCATCGCTGACCTGCACAGCTTCCATGAGCTCCTTGGTCACGGGCGAGCCCCGATCAGACCCATGTCCGACAGGTCCTGGGAGTCCTGGGTCACTTGTCGCATCCTAGAGAAGAAGAAGAACTACCACCTGTTTCTCTGAGATCAACCCTTGCGAGAACTCTCTTCTATTTTGAAGTAGCATCGTGGCCAATCCGATGAAGCCCTGTCTTTTCAAGTCCCAGGAAGCCAATGATGGCTCCACCTTGTCCAGTCACCCGGTGGTCGAATAGTATACAATCGTGGGATCCCTGCATCGGGCAATCTCAGACGGACCTGGGCGAATCAAACCTTTTACAAAAACAAAAGCCCTGGGTCAAACATGTTTTGAGCCATCTACATTGTTAAAACACTTTGCCTCATCCACACGGGCCACGAGCCAGACCTTGTCGAAAAAGCGCCGAGCGGCAGCCTCTGATGCAGGAAGCTCTTCTTTCTGGGAATAGGCTGGGCCAAAGAATTTCGAGTTTCAAAGGAACCCAGCAAATGGAGGCCCCACGGTTATTTTAGTGGCATGGCATAACTTTGCAAAACCGGCTCATTCCACTTTATGGCTTGGTGTAATATTCCGGCCATTCCTCAGGTCTGGCCTAACACGTTCCAACCCACCCACAACCCCTTCGTCCGCCTCGGGGGCGCGCCCTTCCAAACACAACACATCCAGACTCGACACCCTCCGAAAAGCTCGAATGCGCCAAAAAGCGTCATTTGTCTTGCGCTAACCTAATTTAATGCTGGCCACACTTGTGCATTTTCAGCTACCTCCTTCATCATCGGCTGCCCGCAACTGCATCCGATCACGACGCCACTCTTTGGCATCGTTAGATTGCAACCACGCGGCCAATTTATCAGCCAACACAGACTTTGTCTGAGGCTTCCTGGCCTTGCGGTCTGTGAACATGGGTCAGGCAGCTAACTGACCTTGGCTACCGGTGGCCAGGTCCAAAGCTGTAGCTGTTGATGGTAACATCGTGAAGGGCTTGTGGCGCTTCTTGTCCTCCTTCTGCTGCCAAATCCAAGGACTGAAGAACATCGGCCGAGCGACCTCCAAAAATATTCATCAAAATTCCAATTGTCTTGGGCAACCCGCTACCAAAAATTGGGATTGCGCTTTATATACCATGTTACTCTAAAAGTCAACCATGAACTGCTTTGCTTGGTCATACCACGCCTGTAGCTTCAATCAGACCACTGGCAGATTTCTCAAAGACGAAAAAGCTCGATTGCTAGGCAAGCCAGCATTGAGGCGCCGGCGAACTTGCCTCTGAGTGAGGATGGGTGTCTCAGATCCTCCAGCATAACGCGCGCCACAGACTTCACCACAGCATCATCTCTTGCTGCGCCCGTCACCTGCAGCCGTGCCTCTCGGATGTGCACCCTGTGGGCTGCCCGAGAGGGGTGTGTCCCACAATCAGCATCATAGATGTCGTGGAGGTGGGATCCAATTCTTTCACAAAAAGATCTCAGCGACACCCACCCGGTAGAAGAGCGACTTTCCGCTCTTATGACAACACTCTAAAAGACACTTTCTTAGGAACAGAACGCCTGACTGTTCCTAAGACACGTGGGAAACAGTGATCTGTTTGGCCATCTGTTTGGCCTGGGCATCTTAGACACTTTTTCTTGTCATTTTTTGGGATGCTTTCGCTTGCAAACGCCAGGTCTCTGCAAAGCTTTCCGAAAACATGGCTGTGACGGTGAACCCGTGTCTGCGTCAAGATCTGGAAGAAAAAATCATCTTGCTTGCTTTCCCAGGCAGCAGCTGCACAGTCACACTTGTCCGTGAAATCCATGATTCAGAACCAAATTTGGCTGCTCATCAGAGCGGGCTCGGGCACAAAATCACATAGACTCCAGTAATGTGAGTCTCCTAAACGAATTTCCTGCTCATTCAACTTTTTTTGCTTCATGTAGACTCGGCCCATCCGGGTATCTTAGGCGCAGGGTCTTGTCCCTAAGGACTGCGTCACTGCTAGATACCAAGACCACAACAAGAACCGCCTGAAGCATTCGTTCCGGGCTTCACCCACACACGCCTCCTTTGCAGGGCCCTCACCAGCGCCGGCGTCTGCGTGAGTCACCTGACAGCAGTCGCCAGCCGAGGGGTCTTCACAAGAAA
>CAXAMN010016891.1:1119583-1153424 GCA_963970005.1 Durusdinium trenchii
AATTTAGCTTGAAAACCACAGCTTTGAAGCCTCATGCGCGCCATACCCGGGAACAGAACTGTAGCTACTTGTAGCTACCCTGGGTCCGTATAAATACTATGTTGCTATAGCTCTTACACACCTATACAAGTTCAAAGCACGAATGAGACTTCAAAGCTGTGGATTGCTGTGCGTGTGTAGAGGTTCTCAAGCGGTTGACGGAAAGGCAACTTGAAGTACTATACCTGGTAGCTGCACTATGGCTACCCTAGGTCTCTATACCTTGCAAGGTGCCAACTACACCTTTCCATTCAGATGATGCAAATGATGCATTTGGCATTTCTTGCATCACCACCCCTCAAAAATCACCTCCAACACAACCTCAAAAAACCTTCCCTCGAAGCACCCTCCTCCCCCAGCATGTGCCGAGTTGACGTATACCTTTCTCGGGCCACCCCCCCAGACCCCCTAACTACTCACTTCGTTCGCCAGACACAACTCCGCTAGCGCCTTCTACGAAGGCTGGCTTTCGTAACATGAGGTTCAGTACGACTGGATCCCTTTTGGGGAGTGGATCACTGGCATCCCTCCCGTCCCTACCCTCCAAAAGCCATCTTCAGCGGGTTTAGGGTACTACAACCGTTGCTCAGATGCGGCGGCCGACCATCCGAGGTCAGGAGGTGCCTAAACCCTGAAACTATATACCAGGAGTCACAGAGCTCGGGGTGGTGTGGCTCGTCCCATCCAGTGAGTGGATGTGACCAGGGCACCCCGACTACCTCCATGGAGAGCACCCCTGTCGAACGTGACTGCTGGTATAGGATAATCGATCCCTTTGTATACGATCGAACCCGCCATGTGACCCCGGAATGAAGGTGCTGGTCTGGGATAATTCTGCAACCTGGTACTCTCATCATCCCATCTCAAGTCTGTGCACAGACCGCACAGACCTGCACGAAGCTTCAGAGCGGACGCTTCCAAGCAGCCCGAAGTAGTAGCGCTCTGGGCGGAAGCGAGCAAAAAGAAAGCGGTACCTCGGTCCGTAAGCGCCGCAGCGTGCGTGGATGTTGCGTGGCGAAGGTGAAGAAGGGACCTCCAGAACTGGGATCACGAATCAAGTAACTGCACTATTCACTCTTCACTCCAATGTCAAAACAACCCCAAACACCTCGGAGAAAAACACACACACACACACACTTTGAAAGTCGACCATAGGTCCCCCATGTTGTTGTTCCTCAGATTCCGACCTTTTTTCAGTCTTTCAACAAAACATCTTCTGATCTCCAGGTCCTCCATGTCCTCTTCATCATGTCCTCTTCCCAACCCTCGAACCCGTCCTGTCGAACGCATCCCGGTCGCGGTTGCTCCGTCGTGGTCCAAGGGGCCGTTCCATGACCTTGATCCCACCACCCGAGCGTAGCCAGATCGGATACTTCCTGCCAGATGGAGCTGGACCGGACCCGACCCCCAGTACCGAACAGAACATGGGACGTGACGTCTGACCCCATGTCCAAACAGGCTACGACGCCTGGGGCCCCTCTTTTTGTGAGGTATACGACCGAGACTCCAGGGGCGAGCGGTGTTTTTTCTTTCCCAGACGCGACCCGTTCGGCCCCGAACCTATGCAGGGGTCGGACCCGAATCCTATGGAATTCGTCTGGACCCGAACCAATCCCTATGGTTTGGTTCGGGACCAGTCGGGCGTCGTTCACGGAGCGTCTGGGTTTTAGATAATTCCTCGAAGCGGTGTAGCGGATTGCTGGAAGAGGACGGGCCAGGCCGAGGCCGATCCGCTCCTGTTGGGATGGCTTTTCAAGACAAGACTGAAAAGCCGAATCCTGGAAAAAAGATCGGCCCTGAATTCGGGTCTGGGGTCGAAGTAATCCCTAAATAAGGTCATTGAGTTTGGAACATATACCAGGACCCTCCAAGGATTACCCCACACTACCTATAGGCTTCCATTGGGCACCCCTTGGAGGGTCCTGGTATGAGTTATGCCAAATTCATCCCAATATATACATGGATTGTTCGGGTCTGGCATTGGGTTTATCATCGGTTGGATGATCTGGATGGATGATTTCCCATGTGTAGCATGCAGCCTCCTCCTCAACCTTCAAGAGCGTTCCGTTGAACACCCGCCTGGTGAGGTAAGCGATGCAGCTGAGGATGGTCACGGGATAGGCCAAGATGCCGATGGAGACGAAAACCACTAAAGTTTGATGTTCTTCAGTCTCCCAGCCTCAGACTTCTCCAACAAAATGCGCAATTTTTGAGGCATGATCAAACCATCTGAACCATCCGACTAGGTCGCGACATTTCGTTCACAGCCTCGTGCTCAGGTGTCCCAACGGTCTTGATTTCTTGAGTTGTTTCTTCTTTTAAGACCTACTTGACCAAAGAGTGTGGTGGAACTGATCAACCATCTACCAGAGTATTGCAATCTGATATGTCAGGACCAGATGTCTTTAGTTCCTATGCCTGAGAATCTTAATCATGTGTTCAGCTGCTTCTAAATTGCTAAACTGCTTGGTACCCATTCTAAAATTTCCTGAAGTAAGTGAGAAAGCAATATCAATCATATTCAATCATATATACGTATACATGCACATTATATTACACATTCCTTTTGCTATTTTGCTATTTGCCCGTGTTCGTTGATTGCTGTTTTTCTGTGTGCTTCTCTTGTTTCCTGTCTGTGTTTCTTCATTGCTTTCAGGATTCTGCGTGTTGTTGCTTTCCTCGTTCTATTTGTTATGTTCTAATTATGGCATGGTCTGTTATTTTCACTTTTACGTATGTTTTGTAATACGTGTTTGATCCTTTGTTGTTCTACATGTGAAGTTGTAGTCAAGTCCTCTGTTTTTGCTTGTTTTCATTTGTTTGTATTATGTTGCTTTTTGCTGTTGTTTGTCCACCAGAAAATGCTTAAGCCGGCACCACAAGAGGAGCATTATGTTTCCGTTCAACCTGCAGCCCGATCCATCCACCATGTAGCGAGCACTTTTTGCAGGTCAATCGGTTGGTATCCTGGTGCCATGACCCACATGTATCATATTCCAATCCTCAGAGATTTTGGAGCCCACCATGAATACAATCACCTGTGTGCCCTCCTGGGTGTGTCTCTCCCCCAGCCTTCCTCCAAGACCTTTCAAAGAAACTTCGACCCTGTGTTGTATAGTATACTATAGTATACTCCATTCAAACCATGCTTCAGACCAGTCAAACATCAACCCTTGCATCGGGTCTTGGGAAGGCCGAAGAAGCTGTTCACTTCCGATCGAACCGCACCTCGTCGAAATGGACCGAACTGGAGTAGGCGTGCGTGGGGGGGAGGAAGTGAGGGGTCCTCAGTCGGTTTCAGAGTCCTTGCGCGTCTGGCGTCACCATCCAAAACCCATCCAAAACCAACTCTTCTTTGTTCGGTGATCAATAATTTTGTGTACCAAAATGGTTGATAGATGTTCCTGGAGTCTCAAAGTACCTCGGAAAATGGGTATGGTCGTACCTGTTTTTATGGGGTCATGTCCCATTTTCTAAGGTACGAACTGGAGACTGCAGGTTAAAATAGGTCTTCAAAGACTTGAGCCACCGAGTATAGGTCTCCAGCAGCCAGAAAAAGGTCTCCAGATGCAGCCTGCGTTGAGGAAACCAAGGACTCTGTACACTCACGAAAAGCCAAGAAACATGTCAGGTCTGGCCTGGAAGAGACAGTAAAGAGCCCATTCCTCAGAACAAAAAAAGAGAACGCAGCTGCAAACAGGTCCAAGGAAATCCGAATTCCTTCTCCCAACTAAACATGTGTATACTTCAAGACGGCCATCCACAAATTTCTGCAAACAATGTCGACAGATGTCGTCGACAAATGTCGACCATGTCCAAGTGTTTGGGCAGTTCTCTTTCCAGATGACCGGTGTGACTTCGACAGCTTTAAGACCAACTCTCTTCAAGTGTCGCCACCGTGCGGTGGAGCTGGCTCCACCGTCGGTGGTACCGCCCGGGGGCGCGCTTGTATGGATGCTTTTGGGGCGTGTTCAGTGTTCAGTAAGTCTTAGACTTGAAATCGAGTCACCGCCCGTTGAAGACTTCCAGCCAGGCCTTACATCAGTGGACCCACCCCAAAATCACTTCCCCTCCTCACCAAAAGACACCACCAAAAGTGACCAAAACAAAAAAAATCACAACACCCTCAAGTGACCTCAAAAGTGGGATATCAGACACAAAATGTAGGTCTTGAAGAACCAGGCACCTCTCAAGCTCTCACGCACAAATATTCGCCGCCGCACGACCGTGCTCAACAGCTGGATTCCCCCCCCACCGGTGGCTCTTCTCCCCGTCCGTTTCCGTGGCGCGTCGCGACTCCGTTCCTTCCGCGGCACGGATTGCTGCGGCACTGGAGGGGGCGCACGACAGTGAGTGACAAAGCGGTCAGGAGTGCCACCACAAAAAGGCCTCGGCCCACTGGCGATGAGACGAGGAGGCTATGGTACCTGGCGGGTACCCTGGTGCCTGTGTTGGTTTTGGTGTTTCTCTCCAGACAAATCCAGAGGGGCATTCCTTGAGACCTCTGAAATCCTCTGACCCTTGAGGAAAAACCATCAAATTAAACTATAGAAATTCATTACGACCCTTCATTTTATATATGCCGGATCTAGTCGACTATAGAGTCGACTGCAGGTCGGAGTCGCGCCCACAGGGGGGCCGTGCTTCGTCGCTCGTGTCGTCTCCACCGGGTACAGACCCTCCACGACCGGACCTGGACCGGTCAACCCCAGTGATGTGGGTCATCGCATGGCTTTGTTTGGATGTGGGCGGAGGTGGGCCTACCGGATGTGGGCCATGTTGAAGCCTACCATACCAGACCACACAGTATACCACAGCTGGCGCCATCTCTCTGGCGAAAGAGGCACCAAAAGACCATCTGCGAAGCTGGTCTTCCGCTGCCAAGCGGAGTCTGTGCCCGAAAATCGCTGAACTTGGACTTGTGCCCAAGGAACTTGAAACATACAGAACAAGAAGATTCTCCAGAAAAGGTGATTTACATGGATTTACCCACCAAAAAGGGAAAACACAAAAATCACCTGATCAGCAAAACCCAGAAGCAAGGTAAATAGACATATTCACCCAGAAGGGTGAACATGTAGAAAAAGTAATCACTATCACCTGATCAGCAAAAACCCACGTTTTGATCCAACATCGCCCGTTGCACATGCCGCCGATCGATGGAAAACCCGCTCCGTGAGTCGCTCTGTCCACCTTGTTCTCCCGAGTCGCTCTGTAGGGGGCGAGTCGCATGGGGTTTCACTTCACTCAAAGTTCGCAGCATGGGGGGGTTCATCTAGTTCATCCCACGTTTTTGCGGAAGCACATAGTGATTATATATATATATACCTTGAGTCTCCAAAGACCTTTTTTTTCTGCGTTTTTGTTTTGGGTCTAATATGTTTGCGATTTTGCTCGAAAAACGCGTTTTTAGAGATGAGACTCAAGGTATATATTATATCATGCCCTAAGAATCAAGGACCCTCAGCTGGTGAAAGTTTTGAGGGTCCAAACCCCTGCGGAACCTGCAGGGTCAGGTCACCCTCCAGTTCGGAAGGCCCAATGATGGTTAGAGTGGAACTTCTCTCGGAAAAGGCATCTGTTCAAGTCTAAGGGTACCACTACCCCGAAGCAAAAATCTGACGCATAGGATGCATATGACGACCATCCAAGAAGCCATGGACGTTCACAAAGGCATTGAAGGGCACCGCATGTTTGCTACATCGGGTGCTCAACCATGCCCTGCGCGGTGCTTGAGATGAGATGGAGGGAAGTCAAAGCTCTTGGCATGGATGGTGACAGTTGGACATCTAGGATGTTGCAAGCTGCCTGCTTCCTTTCCTTTGTGCTGAAACTGTACCGGCCTGTTTTGACTTCTCTCCTTCGGCTTTTGGGCTTTTGGATGCAATTCCGGGAGTGAGAAAAGATCATAAAAGTTTTGTATAGGCACTATTTCTATACCAGGACCCTCCAGTCGGGGTGGTTCATGAACACCCCGAAAAAAAACAGCTGGCTAAGGGGCGTTTCGGGGCTATACATCGACACCCCCGAACGAGTCGGGTTCTGGTAGAGTAAAAACCATCCCAAACACTCCATGTCTGGCATATTTACCTACATTGGGGTGGTTTTAGGGGTCAACGTATGTAAATATGCCAGTCCCATGGACTGTCTGGGCATGGGTTGCTCAGAATGTCATTCAAGCAGTCGCTTTTTGGGGCGTTCGTTCCAACCTCTCGACCCTCGTCTCGCGGCGTGCAGGTGGAGGACGGCAGGTGGACGGTCACGAGCGCAGCTTCGAGTGAGTTCGCAACATCACACCAAGCACCGTTTTCAGGGTCAAACCTTAGGTCTATGCTAGTGTGCGTTGAAGCTTCGTGTGATCCAGTTGGGTGCATCCGACATGCTACACTGTCTGTGACAGCGTCCTTACTAGCGCCCATTGGTCTCAGCACAAACACTCTCAGAGTCCTTGGACTGGACTATCTCTCTGAGATCCATACACCAGGCTCACGCGGATCCGACCGCTCCAAATGAGCAAAACAAAGCATTCATTTTCACTCACCGGTCGAAGAAACACTTGCTACACGCAATTCACGTCCCATACCAAAATCAGGTTGTGTACTATACATGGGACGTAGAATGGGATATAATGGGCTTCTTCATCCCTTGGTGATAAGGAATGTCAAACAGCATGGAGAGCGGTTTGACAAATCACCACCAAGGTACAGGAAGGTGATGAACACCACAGCCGGATAGGCCAGGAGCTTCAAGACATATTCCTGGGCGAGCGATACATCTGGAATATCCAACCCTACACCTCCACGTGTACCATCTGGGAAGGTCTGACTGGACCCTCCTGGCACCCACCTCAGTCCAACCTTCTCAGGTTCGGTACAACTGGAGGCCTGGGGAGAATCAAGAGAGGCGGAGGGACCTGAATTATTGGGAGCCTTGTCAGTTGGTCCTGCTTGCAACCGTACCGACCGGGGGATCAAAAGGTATCAAAAGGTCAATTGAAAGAACCAGGCAGCCGGTCTTCCGCAGAACCATGATTTCAGGGAGTGAAAAACCTCTATCGCGGAAACGGTTTCCGCACATATATACATGCACCATGGACAAACAGTTATATCCTTTTCTCTGAAACATGTATAGCCAAGATGTTTGCCCTTGGAAGCTCGTTTGCAACAAAAAACAATTACAGTGCCTGCTCCAAGAATCTACCGTATAACTTTGTGGCGGCAGCAAGCAGCTGAACTCCAGGTCCAAATTGAAGACCTGGGAACGCGGCATAGCGCGGCTCATGACCCTTTAAAGGGATCCATTTGGTCGTACCGACCACCTCAGGTTCGGTACGAACCCACGGACCCACCGGACACCGTCTGGCTGGCACGACATGGCCACATGTCGAAGCGTCCTCACCGATAGGAGCGGTGGGATCAGTGGATCCCATTGAGCTCACTTTGTGGTTCGAAAGCGGTGAAGTTGTGCTCTCTGCTCTGGATGCCAGCCACATATATGACATGCGTTTTGGGCGCGCGTGTGCACGTGGCCTCTCTACTCTCCGTCGTGCGGTGGAAGCCAAACAGATCCCAAAAGTAGTCGGGTCGTGTCAGCACGGTGGAACTGCAGTAGCACCGCTCAAAAGGATGACCGGGTAACGACGCCAACGCCCTACCTAAGGAAAGGAAGGAACCTCACGGCAAATCAGCAGGACGCGGTGAAGTCAGGAGGTTGAACGTCAAAGAATTGAAATGCAGAAGCAGATGTCTTAAAACATGGGTCCCAAGTCACCATCCGTTCCCGGAACTGTCTCGAGATCTCGTCTGCCCGGCATCGAACGCGTGAACTCGTCCCGGCCCGCCGAGGTTCCCCGAGAGTCGTTGACATGTCGTGACCACTGTTGTGGTTTCTGAAGACCTTCTCTATAGGATTCAAAGAACCATTGTTTTTAATGGTCTGAATCCCAAAGAACCATCAGCTTTTACTACGGATTTTTACACTACACCACCAGCTCAACTGTTCTTTTAATGGTCTTTGAAGGCTAGGGCCTTCTTCTTCCCCCAACCCGAGGTTCGGTGGCAGTGGATCCCTAGGGATGACACTGCGTGGTTTGGGCTATCTACAAAGAGCGGCGCTGAGGTGGGGACAAGCCCAACGAAAAATCATCAAACCTCAGAAGGTCTAGGACTGGAGAAGGGTGAGCCTCGACCCCCCAACGTGGGGAAGATCCTGAACTCCGACCTTAAGCAAAGAGAGGAAGGTCCTCTTGTGGGGCTCAGACTGTATCTCGGTCTAGTGCCTCTTGCTCATTTCAGATTGACCCCCTCAAGAAGAATCAACATCGACTCCAAAGAACTGTCCCACACGAATTCTACAGCCTTTCCATTCTTTGTGGCACCTGAAACCAGCTAGCAGCTGCACCCGCCCGATGCTCGCAGCACCACATGGACCGAGCAACAGCGAGGGCAGCCAAGATGGCCTTGGCCGGGTCCTGTAGGACAAGTCGAGCCGCCGGTCTGCCGTTCGAAGCTGTCGAGACGGCAGAAAGCTGACCAAAACCGCCTTCCAGTGGACGATAGACATCCTTCCCCTTCGGTTCACCTGCGTTTTGTATTGCAAAATCCTTGAGGTCCATTGACATCAAGGGTGCTTCGAGCTCTAGGGGAAACATCGGCGCCACACATCTTCTTCAAGTGGCTGGGTGACCGAACATGTTTTGATAACATACCAGGACCCTCCGTTTGGGGTGTCTATTTATACCCCTTAGTTGTGATTCGGGGTGTCCATTAACCACCCCTTGAGGGGGTCCATGTTTTGATAACCCCAACAATCCATGGATGTGGAATCTTTAAACATCTTTAAACCAGCCATCGATGCTTTGTGGCAACCTGTCCCATTGTCTGTCCCAAAACGGGTGAAACCAGCTAGCCTAGGGACCCGACGTTTGGGCACCGGGTACAGGTCTCAATGTCGAAGCGTCAACGAACGGAAGGTGTGACCGGAGGGCCAGACAACTCGTAGCTTCTTGTTACAATTCAATTAATAGCTTCTTGTTACTACTAGCGTGGCACTTGTTGCTATATTACTTGCTTCTGGCCTCCTCTCCCTTATACTTGCTTTTGGCCTCCACATGACGACCGGCTTGAAACAAGTTCGGGTTTGCGGCTTGAAAGAAGTACGGATCCACCGCTTTCTCCCGAAGTTATTCCCAGGTGGTCCCGTAGTGATCCGATCGGTGCTCATCCACACGGGAGGATGAGGATTCGAAGTAAGTCACCCAACCGTACGCCTACGCCACGAACCATGGAACTCTTGAATGTACGACTGGATACTCGCTTGTCTTCTAGCAAACAGCTTAAGGTGGAAGTTTGTCGCATGGGATGTCTGTTCTTTTACATCTGGCTACTAAAAGCCGACACTCGGTTCCCGTTCCTAAGTGACACCTTTAACTAGGCACGCAGTGATCTTGTGGAAGAATTACTGGTCTTCCACAATACAAGCAAAACCCATCATCTTGGATTCACCATCCCAAACACTTCATGTACCAGCAGTCACGTAGCTCCGGGGTGCTATCCATGGAGGTAGTCGGGGTGCTACAGAACACATCCACTCACGGGATGGGGACGTTTCACACCACCCCGAGCTCGGGGTGACTGCTGGTACAGAAAAAGAAAACGCCGACCCCTGAAACGCCCAACTGATTGGGAGTCAGGACTGCCAGTTCTGCTTGGGTCGTGTCAGGACCTCTTTCTTCTCGGCCCAAATCCTCCCACCCAGCCCACGTCTTCGATCGATCGAGCGATCGATTCTCCTTCCACGTGAGATCCAACTGGTAGATCGCATCCAGGCCCTGCAAACACACCACGATCTGTCCGAAGATCAGACCTGAAGCGGAAGCGGAAGCCGAGCGGAAGGGCAAAGGATCTGCCTCGTGAATGGACACCGCGAAGGGAGCTCCTTTCCGTAGTGGTGCTGGGGATGACTCATTGGCACTGAAGCCAAATATGGCCCCTGGCTTGATAGGAAAAGGATTGGAAAAGGTAGTTTGTATGGTGGGGGGCGGGGCAGTCCTACAATACTGGTCGAGCTCGGCTTCTATAAGGATATAAAGGATTCTTCGCTCTACTCCAGGATCACCAAATGCCTAAAGCCGACTTGACATGAGACGTCAGATTTGGGGGTTCGTACACACGTCACGCCCACACGGCCAGAAAATCAACACGCCAACCTGACCACCCTTTGGTGTTCCCATGAGTTCCGTCCAACTGCCCGAAAAAGCTTGAACAACCCACCAAAAAAATATACCCATTGGGGGGTCAATGTAGGCATATATGGCATACATGGAGTGATATACCAGGAGTGACAAAGGGGTGGTGTTTGGTCCCCAAGTGAGTGGATAATGGGCACCCCTAACCTCCATTAAGCACCCCTTTGTCACTGCTGGTATCATATATATATGCCATTCTCTGCCCTATATATTGCACCACGAAAAGGCTATCAGTTCAGGTTCCTCCACCACTCTTCCTAGACCTGACAACCCGACAGGGGCACCTCTCCCGCCTCTCCCCGACCCCGTTGATGGCCTGTCGCCCAAGGCGCTGACCATGAAGACGCTCAAGGCCGTCCGTCGTGCCTTCGTCATGATGAGCCCTGCCGCCACGATCAAGGGCAACAAGGCCAAGGACACGAAGAGCATCAGAAAGACAGGCCACAGCGACTCTCCTGGACAACGAGACAGTCTACCTCGAGGTGGCGACTGCACGGAAGGAAGGATCGCCAACAGCTAAGCTAGTAGGCACGGAAAAGATGGTGTGTTTGCTGGGCGCGGAGGGATGCATAGAGTCGTCGGCTGTATGTTAACATCCAAATTTCAGATGACATGATTTGAGGGGTCAAATATGGTCTATACCAGGACCCTCCAGTCGGGGTGGTTAATGGACACCCTGAATCACGGTTTTTTGTGGTATAAATATACACCCCAAACGGAGGGCCCTGGTACATGTTTCACATGGTTTAACTGATCCCTTTTTCAACCCCTCAACTAACCGGTCAATACCTGGAGATCGACCCGGAACTCGTACCTCAGAAAATGGGGCCCCCATGCAGTGGCCTCTTTGGACCATGGGGGGTCAAACGTCCCATGTTCGGTATGAACGGGTCGACGTTGAGGTACACTCAGGTCATTCCACGAAGTGCTGGGGTGTTCCCACACCTCCACTCACCACCCTTCGCGAGACTCGACGGATCGCACGATCCACCTCAGGCACGTTTTCAATGTTCTTTCAACAGCTGTCTTCTGGGAAGGTCCAACAGCTGGATCCGATGCTTCAAACTCCCAGGGCGGGTTGGACGTGGACATCGAGAACAGCGACTACCCAACTAGGGATCTCCATGGGACACTCCTTGGATTGGCTTATAGAGGATTCATGTTTCATGTTTCATTCGTAAGAGACCCCAGCACTCCAAGTGCTATAGCTACTGCACTATATAAGATGTAGTAGTATGGGTCTGGATCGGATTGCTTCGATGTTCTGTCATAAGTATCACCAGTGCCCATGGCCCTTTCAGCTTCCCGATTCTCCGTCACAGATCTTGCACGTGCCATCAAACTGCGCCGAATGCCCTGAGGCGGTCCATGCGATCAGCTGAGCGAGCGTATACTACGCGGGAGCGGGAGGAGCGGGAACTGGCACAGGTGGGAGCCGGGAAGAAACGAGGGAGCGGGAACTGGCACATATATCCGTGTGGGAAGTGTTTTCCAACTCTCGAAGTTGTTTTTAAGACATTGACATCTTAAACATATACCTTTTTTATCCTTTTTTGCTTTTTCATAGGGTCCATATAAAGGTGAACATGCCAGTCTCGTGGATGGTCTGGGTAAGTGTGGTTTCCTTCACCCCTTCACAGTGTCACGACCTGGATAGCGCGACCCGGATAGCGCGACCCTTCGCACCTGCGATGACCCCATGCCACTGGGGGTGATCATTTCTACACCCACAGGCTATAGAAGGTAGGAGACGGCTCTGTGCACAATTCCGTTGAGCGGAAGAACACAGCACTGGACCCCCCAGTCGGCCTCGGGGGGTGGTTCATGGACTCCCAAGGCCACGTGGTGCCCCGGCCTTTCATGCAACTGCCACATGCCTGACCAATGCGGTTCTTCGCGCATGTCATCACTTCACCAGCAGGGCATTGCAGCTCATTGCGGCATTGGTAGACCGAGTAGGGTGGACCATCTTGGCTCGGGCGTTGGTTTCGGCCGGTCCACGATGGTCCAACATGCCCAAGACGCGGTGACTGGAGAGGAGTTGAGTCCAGGGGTGGAGTTGGATGGCGTTCAGTCTCATCCAGTGGATGTGACATCTGGGGAGCCGTCACCGACCTCCATGGAACTACTGGGTGAAGGGGAAACACCTTTCCCATACAGGTGAAGCACTGACCTCAAATGTAATCGGAGTTGAGTTGATTGTACAAAAACATGGGGGGTTCAAGATTATAGGCTCTACTTGCGGCAAAATAAACATCAATTTGACCGCAATTGGGAGGTCTGTGCCCACCTTCTTTTCGGAGGACCGGGCCGCCCGGGAGGCTCCGGCAGGTGGGGTGAAGCAGCGAGGTGTCGCGAAGCATCGCGAAGCATCGCGCGAGCTGTGAACAATGTCCAACTATACCAGGGGCCCCACATGGCCCATCCAAAACCTCTAGCTTTTGAATGTGAAAACCTATTCCTTTATTCTTCAAGGTTTTGAGGGCAACTGGTAGCAAGGTGCCTTTTGTTGATGCGCCTGGCATCTGTGTTGATGCGAGAAAATGGTGCCTATAGTAGCCAGTAGCTGTTTTCACAGGGCCACGTATCATGCTCCATGGCTTCGTGTTGGTCAATGTCCAGATTTCTTCTGTCTACCTGGACCCTCTAAAGTAATTACTACTGTACCTTAAAAAACCAGGTCCGACTGCACATGACTGTACCCATATTTCTGAGCTACGAACGGGTCAACTCCCAGTCTACGGAGACCCCGCCCCGGTCAAGCTTGGCAGAGCCTTCGGTACACAAGCTACATGTGCGTGCGGCGATGGCATCATCCACTTGGTGCCTAAAAAACCCAGTCCCAGAAACAAAAACGGCTCCTAGGAGTCGGAATCACAGAGCTCTGGGTGGTGTGGCTCGTCCCCATCCAGGGGCCGTGGATGTGTTCTGTAGCATTTTGGGGCACCCCTCCTACCTCCATGGATCGCACCCCGGAGCTATGTGACTGCTGGCTTGGAAGCCCTAGCTTTCTTGAGATCCTTTCATCACACGTTGGGACCGCACGGACCCCGCCGAGGAGCACAACACACCGCTGCTGCCCAGCGAGCCCACACTGACGACGGCGACGTTGGGGTCTCGCTGGATGAGGTTGGTGGTGTAGGCCCAAAACCCCGCCTTTTGCTGGGGCAGGAAGGCTTCGCCTGTGGCGCGGGCGGAGAATGAGGAGAAGTATACGTCCTTTTTGAATCCCCCTGTGTTGTCCCCGCGACCCAGGGCACCTAGATGTTATACGGAATCCCTGTCAAGTGCAAGTCTGGGCATTTATTGTTTCCTGTCGCCTGCCAAAAAGATCTTTATTTTTTCCTGGGGGCTTAGGCAATATCAGGATGGTGTGCCCCCCAGTGTGCCCGGCAGAGGGGCCGTCGCGAACAAACAGTGTTGGACATCTGTCTGCGCAGCCACCAACATGGTGGACATTTGAGCCACAATCTCCCAGGGTCTTGTTCTTAAATCCTGCCACTGAGACACACAAACATTCTTAAAACAATCCTGGCACATCCTTGCTTATAACATCCTGCTGAAATCTGGCGAACAGTTGCTTGCTCTTTTTTCCCTTGTGGTGACGTTGGACCTGCTCCAGAATCCAGGTGGTCCCCCTACAGCAAATATACCAGGACCTTCCAACAGGTGGTTTTTGGACACCCCTTAACCGCTAAGAGGCTACCTCTTGGAAGGTCCTGGTATAGATCATCGCGATATACCAAGGGGATCCAAGGGGGATCTTTTGGGGTCACCGCGAAGCCCCACATGGTCCAGCACCGAGAGCGCGATTGGACTTGGTCTGATTGGAGGCGTTATTTGAAGCGTCTGATTGGAGCGCGCGATCGGCGTTGAATCGGTGCGAAGAAAACACCCGCCATTCCGCGCCGAAGAAAACTGGTCGGATGTTTTTCGGGGTGCGAAGATCCAGTCTCAAAGCCAACTCCGAACTCCGACGGTGGCTCGTGCCGGGCCCGTTCCCCGACAGAGACCCCATTGAATATATACTAAGCTTCTTCGTTCGAATCGACAAATCGACTTCGTCTGCGAGTCGTCAATCCCATGAGACGCCACGAAGGAAGTTACGGAACTCCTTCCAGCTCCCCTTCCAGTTCAAAGACCTTGTAACCACCATTCTCTAGGGCCCTATACCAGCACCCTCCAACAGGTGCTTCCTGGTGACAACAGGTGCCCAGAAACCACCTGTGGTCGGGTCTCCAAACAGCCTGGGCAGGAGGGTCCTGGTAGGGCTTCAGTCGTACATCCTCAGGTGCTTAGACCCTCCACACGCGTCTCACCGAAACCGAAGTAGCTCCGGAGGTCTGAGACCAGGGCGAAGGCAGCACCGTGACCCGCCCCAGAACGTGTCTTCTGGGCTGGAATCGGCGACCAAATTGACCAAATACCATAACTTACCCCTAGGGATCCAGTCGTACCTTCTCAGGTACGGTGAGGACGGAGGCACTGTTATGTAGGTGCCAGGAGGGTCCAGTCGTACCGTACCCGCTAGGGTACCTGAATCTCTATGTTTCACAGTTTCACACCCCGAAGATCCAGGATGGTCCAGTATACCTGGAGTCTCCAGTTCGTACCTTAGAACAGGGGACATGACCCCATAAAAACAGGTATACCGGTATACTTGTACAAGCAACCTCCAACAGGTGCTTCCTGGTGACAACAGGTTAACATAACATAACCAAGTTACATAACATAACCAAGTTACCAACCAAAAGCTGCAGGTGGAGTCTTTGGGGGAAAAGCTGGCGGCTTCGCTGCGCGGTTCCGCTTTCGGGGCTTGCCTATGCCTGAAAGCTTGCCTGACAACCGCCAACCCCCCATCGGTCCATCCGGTCCATTCCGCCTGGGCAGTGCATCCCCGCGGGGCATTCCGAGCAGTTGGACTCGAGTCCAATTCGATACCTGTGCTGACTCGCTGTGTGCGGACTCGACTGCCCACCCCGTTCGGAGCGATGCCCCGTTTTTCTCCGTTCGTGAAGAAAGGTCAGTCTCGAGTCGAGACGAGAGAGTCGAGTCGAGTGTTGTTTTCATCCGGAGCGATGGCCGACGGATGTGCTGTTTCAAAGTACCAAGAGGTCGACCTTAAGGAGGTGTGGTATGTAGTAGATTAGAAGACTTAGATTGAACAAACAAACATATAAGTATATGTAGACTTAGATTCTTTCTGTTCACGACTACATCCATTATAGTGTCTGCAACTTAGGTTTTCTTATTTCCGGATCCTGAGAGTTGGTCCGATGCCAATCTAAGGGGTCAATCTAAGCCAATCTAGAATCCTTTCTCCCAAGCTGCCCGGTTCTTTGCCGGTTCTTGTTGCTGCCGAGCTGTCCCAAATAAATATGTACCAGCACCCGACTTCACAGGTCACCACCCCACTTGTAGTTGCACCATGTTGCAGCGATTCCAAAGGGATGTCCAATGTTTTCCAATAGGGAAAAATAGGGAAGAACCCTGGTGGAGCAAGAACCAAGGAGCTTCATCAACGAACAAAGATCGAACAAAGGAGGGTGATCAACCAACAACAACTCCAAAGAGTATATACTGACACGGTTGACCCCTTTGCTAGGCAGCAATCTCAGGCTTATATAATCCACTTCTCCTCTCGCATGTTGGCCAAACGCTGCCGAGAATCCAGCCCTCCTGGCAAGTGCAGAAGAAGAAACTGAAAGCTTCCAAGCCCCACGTGGTCATCCCGATGGGGCAATCCACGCAAGCACTTGAGGCCTCCTTCGCCTGGTATGTGCCTTCCAGCGTGCGAAGCCAGGCGAAACGGGCACTGGAATGGGGAGGTTTCGCTGGAGCAGGGGGATCAAAGCATCTGAGGATTTATGGCAATGTGACCCTGGTTGACCACTGCAAATGAACAGAATACTGAGGACCAAGAGAGGTGTCCAGTGACCGTAAATAGGACCTTACTGGGGTAATTACCGAACTGGGATAGTCGGGTTCTTCAACCTCTGTTGGGAGGTCAACCTGACACCAAAGTTCAGAGCCTCTATAGGTCTTGACACACAGCCCAGGTGGGCTCACAGCCCCCCAGTCTTGGACCTTTACCGACAAACAGAGGTAGGATCGACTGGAGCCCATCCGGGATGGGTGGCAACGCTTCCAACTCTCCCGGTTCAAAAGGAACCCAACCCATTCGCGAGTGGGTTTTAAACATGTTTTGACGGATTTTGACCCTCCCAACTCGGGCTTTGGACCTCACCAAGACGACAAACCTGGAGTCCCAAAGGAACATGAATACTGCAGTTGATGTTCATGGGGTACTTGAAGTCGGGGTCAGGAAGCAGTTGCTGCAGGGGGCGCTGTTCTTCCGATCGTACCAGAGCCTCTGACGTCTCTTCATGGATCAGGACACGAAGCAGGACCGACCAGCGACGGCAAGGTTCGACATCTCGAAGTGAAGAACTATCTCCCTATACCTCCAGTCGTACCTTCTGAGCTTCGGTGGAACTGGGGTGGGTGCCAGGAGGGTCCAGTCATACCTGCTAAACCTTACAACCACCTTTTGTTGTCCATGTCGCTAATTGTTGTCTTTTGGTATGCAAGGAGGAGAATTGTTGTCCGGGACGTGTTTTACCGTAATCCCATCTTTTAGTATCCTAGACTAGAATTGGTATCTATCCAGGGTAGCAGGTACCTTCTGAGGAGGTACGACTGGAGGCCTAGGATATCTGGACTTGACCCGTTCGTAGCGAGGTTCCGTGGCCGGGGATAGGTTTGGGGGGGTCTAACGGTCTAACTATATCTTCTGAGGATACCTGTTGAGAGGTTGAGAGACCGCTTCACGTTCGGACCCTGGTCTGTGGTAAAAATATTGGCATATGCACCCTAAGGCTGTTCAACCTCTCTGAGGAGATGGTTGGATGTTTACTGAGTTCGAGGGGTAAAACAATGTAAACCTGTTGGGATCGCACGGATGAGACTTAAGCTATACCCAGATCTTCCGACTACCTGAAGTCTCCAAAGTACCTTAGAAAATGGGACATGACCACATAAAAACAGGTACTTGTACCCATTTTGCGAGGTACTTTGAGACTCCAGTGGTGAACAATCTATGCCTTTGGGCTGGTTTTATACACTTAAACGGCATACATGTAGCATAGTTGGAAGATCTATAGACACACCTTCAACCTGGCTCCAGGTGAAGGCTCACACCCATTCCTTTGGGGGCGACCGCATGTGCAGCGCAAAAAAGGAAGCTTGTGGGATCCCTCCTCAATCTTCCATCCGTTCTCCAGTGTCCGCACCACCCCACCCAACTCGGGAAGTCCTTTTGGATCCGAAAGGGTGTCTATATGTGTCTACCAGGACCCTCCAACAGGTGTCCGAAATGGAGGGTTGTTAGGCCGGTCTCAATGAGTGACTTGGTATGTATAAGTCTATCAACCACCCGAACTGGGTGCCTGCTGGTTGAGCCCCATTCTCCACCCATCTCTCGATCCGACCTATGGGGCAGGACTCGCAGTAGGCACTGCGGGCGCTCGCGGCGAAGCGTCCCATGGGGCAGGGGTCGCAACTCACCTGGTTTTGGGGCGCCGACGGTACGAGATCTGCCCAGATCTGCCCAGATGCGGTGCTCGGACGCGAATTGTCCCTCGGGATCTGGACCCGAACCAATTTTCTATGCGTTTTGAGGGACCAGTCGGGCTGTGAACGGAGCGTCTGGGTGTACCCATTCCCTATAAGGGTCCAGTCGTACCGACCCTCAGGTTCGGTACGACTGCAGTGTCGTCTCCCATCACCTTCTTAGGGCGAGGCTGGCAGTGGCTCTGGAGTGATACCTGCTTTGGGCAGTTCAGGTCAAGTCTCCATCCTTTCAAACAACGATCCGGTCACACCACGTTCCACGTACGTGTCAACGAGTCTCCTCCACGTTCCGGACCGGCTCGGCTCAACAAAAACCTAAGACCCACAAATACTCCCTACAGTCCCTACAAGTCAATGGCCTCATTTTACTGGAGTTGGTCATACAAAAACACTATTAAAGAAGCTCTAAAGGACCAGGTTTGGACCTGGGTCAGACTGGACGTATGTAGGGACTGGAAGGATCTGGAACCAGGTTTCCGACCTATTTGGATGCAGAAACCAAAGGCAACGTGTTCCAACAGGTGACCTGAGTCATGTTCGTCCGGACCAGTCCCTCTAGTCGGCAACGAGTCGAAGATCCCAGTCTGGGCTGGTCGAGTCTGGGCTGGTCCCAAGGTGGCCATTGAAAGCCGCTGCTCGGCGCTGCTCGTGTGGCAGAAAGAAGATTCATGGGAAGGGCATGGGGCCCCCAAGACATTCCGAAGAAACCCAAGCTTCAAGCGGGAGGGTGAAGTATACACATGGAAGAGCGTGAAGTCACATATCCCCATGGGCACAGTTAGAGTAAAGTCACCCTCCTCGCGAAGTGATGAACACATGTGTTTTGTTGGTTGTCACATGGAGTTGGATGGTTTTGAGTCTCTTCCAGGGCTTGTGACAAGGGCCCAATTGGGCCACGAATTGGGCATCCCTGTCCTTCCTCCGTTCATTCGGCATCCCGAGCCTTGTGACTCCTGGAGGATTGCATGTCTTTTCTTAGTTCGGAACATCCTCTTCCAAGAGGATTGGATTCACACACTCACCGCCCATGCTTTTCAGGAGAAGGAGCTAGAAGGAGCCCTGTGCCCGTCGAAAAAGCAGCCCGTCTCAAGTAGCTTCTGAAAGGGGCAACACATGCCAGGGTGTTCGGTTCCCCGATTGGTGCCCTGTCGTGCACCACTCACACACCACTATACCACTCACACTATACCACTCACTGATCGCCCAAGTCGCTGCCGAGCTGGATGGCTGAAAGTAACCCTTCGCGCAAGGGCCTGAAGCAAAACGGGGTGCCAGCGGCAGGAACTCGGTCTGCTGGCGGAGAGATCTTACAGCAAAGAGATCTCAGGGCCAGCAAGAGGATGCAGCGGAAGTTGTGTTCAGGAACCGAAGATGCGGAGAAACATGGGTTTTTTTCGAGATGCGGAAGATGGCCACAACGGCCTGTTCTGGATCTTTGCACTGAATTTGAGATGTTGGAGGAAGGTGAAGAGTTCTTCCACTGGACGACGAAGGACACTGACCCACAAATGTGTATGGCCAACTAACATCAAGAGTGCACAAAAGGCAACGTAATACCTATAGCCATAGCTAGCCCATGATATTGGGGGAAGTATATTAAATATGAAAGTATATATTATGCGTTTGTCCAAATTAGGAAGGTATTCCTCCAGAGAATGTTCCTCCATGAAACTGGAAAATGTCTCATGATTCACCCCCTAGTCTGGAGGAGTGAGGATGTCTCTGTGGGATGCCACAGCTGAGCAAAAATGATTCTCCTGAGAAAGCTCTAACACATGGTCCCAAAACAAGGTGCCCTATAATAATCATCATTGGACCCTCCTCTGGAGGGTTTTGACCAGGGTTTTGACCAGGCATAGCAAGGGTTTGGGCCCTCAAAACCTTCACCCTTGAGGGTTCTTGATTCTTAGATGATTGTACCGTCTGATCGAAACATCGTACTTTCAGGCGAAACCACTCCCGTTCCCCATCTCCATGACCTCTTCTTCCCTGCAAAGTACTCCTAAAAATGGCTTCCTTGTACAATTGACCCCGGTGAAATAGGCTCATGAGATGCTCATGAGTCACCTCCCGTTTTTTGGTACGAAGACAGCTCCACCCGCTCCATCCACCCGCAACATCCTCCACTCCACCCGCTGCGGCCGCGCGTCGGCAATCGGCGGTGTCCCCCATTTCGTCCTGCACCAGTCGACTGAAGCGCCCCGCGGTGCAAGCCACGCAGATCACGTCGTCGCCGCGGCTGCCCACGAAGCGCCGTTCGGTGATCTCGGCACGGACGCGCCGTTTGGGAAAAGGGGCTTAACAGCGGGGTATACGGGCCAACAGTGGCGCGGTGAAGGCTATAAGCTGGTACCGGTGGGCGGTCGGGCGGTCGTGTTCGCTGGGGGGACCCAAAGCGCTCGTGTGGAGTCGACCCGACCCAGTACCGAACAGAACATGGGACGTGACGTCTGACCCCATAGTCCAAACAGCTACGACACCTGGGGCCCCATGAACACCGAGGTACGAAGGGGGTCGATCTCCAGGTACGACCAGATTCATCAACAAAAACGGCTCGGTGAAAGGCCAGGCACCAATCTCTGGTGAAAGGATCGCACGCGAAGAAGAAGCTGTTTCATGGATTTCGAGTTGTCTGAAAATGTTGGTCTACTGTGAGGGAGCCAACCTCCGAGCAAAACACAGTTCAAAGGATTCAAAGGCCCTTCCAAAATCCCCCAACAACCCATCGCCATGACACTGGAATACTTTTACATGGCAACATCTTAAAATCACCACACTATAGACAATGCAAACATATTCCATACATGGTTTGTTGGGGATCACCTCGAACTGCTGGATCCTAAGCTGAAATCTTGCATGAACTATAACTACCAGGACCCTCCAACAGGCTGTTTGGAGACCTTAACAGGTGGTTTCTGTGCACCTGTTGGAGGGTGCTTTTATAGGACCATCACAAACAGATCAGGACTGGAGACAGTCCAAGGGGACTGGAAATAGATCATTCGTTCCATCACCCCAGTGTAGGCATATTATGACCTGGACCCGACTTCAAGTACCCTACAGAAAAACTATGGTATGACTCTAGGACTGTACCCATTTTCCGAGGTACTTTGATTGTCCAGATTCGTCCAGGCCACTTCGATGCCATACATGGAGTGTCAGGGCTTGGTCTTTCACAAAAAATAACTGATATCGGCATATCGGCGCATGACGTGTCTTGTCGCGCCTTTTGCACCGTCGGACCTCACGTTCATCGTCGACCTCACGGTCCATATCAGATCAGTCTGAAATTCAGAACGTGGTGCCCAACTCACTTTGTTTCGAAGGTGGTGCCACGGTGGGTGCCACGGGAATGCCACATGGTCATACCTTTCTAGATGGATACGAAGCCCAAATGGGACCAGAAAAAAGGCCGCCGAATCCAAGATCTGGTCTAAACAACAATCGAACCGTAGCTCAGCCCGGACATGTCTCACCGTTCGTTCTCGCCTTTTGGTTACGACTGCACCGGCCGAGGCACGGAGTACATGCCTTGACCGGCGAAGCACGCGCCCTTCTTGGGGATCCAAGGCTTCCAAATCGCGTCCGTGCCCTGGCGGCCGCGTCGGACGCCGCGAGGCCGACGGGATGGGATGAGCGTGTGCTCTCCAGGACCTTCCACTCGTGACCTTTTCAGGATTGGTAAGTGACCTGTTCAAGGCCTGTTCGTGACCTCAGCCACTGTGATCTCAAAAGGTCACTGGGAAGGTCCTGCTGTTATTTTAAGCAAAAGGAAGATGGATTGCAACACCAGTAGTACTGAGAGAGCGGTTGAGTGCGATGAACCCTACCCAAACACTCCATATCATATGGACCTGGTTGAAAAAGGGGTTAATGGTAGGTCAATACGAGTATATACCCCTACACCTCCAGTCGCATCGAACCTCAGGTTCGCTATGACTGGAGGCCGAACGGAATGGCATCGCAAGGGGATGAGGCGTTGAAAGATGTGGAAACAACGGGATCCCATAGGGTCTAGGTACCTCCAACACCATCCTCAGGAGGTGAGTACGTACTTCCAGAGAATGGTCGAACGGGGGGTCAAAGGACATCTGAATCGGATGGTCCTGGACCCTTAGGGGGTGTTCTTACAAAAAACCGACAGATTCCATGAAGGCCTCCTCTACGCCAGATATGACTAATGGGACTGTCATATATGCCGATCAATTGACCCCTCAAAGCACCCCAATGGGGCGGCATATATGGCAGTCCCAGACTGGTCGTGTCTGGGTACTGCATCAAGGGCTATGCCACCTCTCGTTGACCGAGGTCGACATCACTCCCCCCTCCCAATTCTTAGGCTTCATGACACTGCCGTGCGACATGTCCAGGTGAAAAATGTGTCAAAACAGCACATGCGGTGTCGCAGTCCCACGCAGTCGTGCTTCTTACAAGTCTATCTATCTACCCCAGTCTCTCGTGCTTCCCGCTTCCCAGGCCGCGCGGAGACTCCCCGCCTGCGCTCGGAGCCACTGGCAGGCGCCGCTGCGAGCGGCGCAGGAGAAGCAACGATCGAATCTCTCCAGGGAGTCGTAGCCTTGTTCAGAACACATGGAGAGGTACTCAAGCTCTACAAAATGAGAAACTTGGGGCAAAAAGGAGTGTGCCATCTTCTATGAATCAAGGACCCTGAAAGGTGAGGGTTTTGAGGGTCCAAGCCTCTGCTAATTATGCTATAGGGTCAAAACCCTTCATAGGAGGGTCCAATGATGGTTAGGAGGGTCCAATGATTGTAAAAAACTGTTGCAACTCTTGGAACTGCCTTGAAAGGATCCAGCAAAAGAACCTTGGATTCGACCAAAGGAGGACGTGGGGGGTGCCGGTGCCAACGTTTTTCAGTTGGAGGAGGTTTAGGTGAAACCCTATCCATGGGGTCCAGGTATCTCTTCCGGATGGTACCAGTATTGAAGGTTTTCGTACGTACGAAACTAGAGAATGGTCGTGTCAAAGGACATCTGATTCGGATGGTCCTGGGCATCTTTCGCTTCCGCTCCAGTCATACCTCCTCAGGTTCGGTACGAGTACGAAGACAATAGACCCTCCTTTTGCATCCAACCCAGTCTCACCGAAACGAAACGGAGGTAGGTTTCAAGCCCTACAGGGATTGACTTTCATGTAGCGCCCATGACAATCCATGGAACTGGCAGTCCCGACTCCGGACGGTTCTCTGTTGAATTGGTAATGATTGGTCACATCAATTTCAGTCTCATGAAGTGTCTGGGAAAGGGATCCACCCCAAAGCGGAGGTCAGGACCCATGAATTAAAGGGTGTTTTACAGGGGGTTCCTCAATGTTCCACATATATAAAAGACATCTCTGGCTTTGTGCCATCTACTCTGAAACCACTGTAAAGTGTTGGGTTTGGAGCCAGCTTCTTCGGTATGTGATCCTGTTGAAGTCCCTGATGGTGGCCTGTCCAACACGGGATCAAGTGACCAGTCACGAGTTTGGATCCCAGTCAGGCACCAGCGGATTCATCGAACACTGGAGTCGGTTCTGTCATGTCCACAGCCTACAGTGCTTGCCATTCAAAGCATGTCGTACCGGGAAACCTGTTCATCTGGAAACATCGAGTTCTCAAAGCAGCAAAACCACACACTCGATCTTACAGCACTCTGAGGCCTGGCAAGCACTCGGTCGCGTTCCAAATGGGATGCATGTTTCTCTATTACAACATGAGACCCCAGTTGAAAGCCTGGCTTGCCAGATGGGATGTTTCTCTATAGCATGAAACCCCCATTGAAAAGAAAAACGGCAAGCTGGCACTGAATCGGAACGGCGAACGCTGCACTGAACACTGAAGCTCGGCAGCTGAACTGGAGCATCTGGTTCAGATCCTCTAACGACCTGGCGATGCCGTCCGGACCCGGCGAAGGTGGGGGGGGAGGGCGATGGCCGGCCGCCAAAGCGAAAAGAGACCCGGAACAAAGAGGCCCCAAGAAGACGGATATCGGTTGGAGTTCCCAAACACTCCGACATGTCCTCCGTTGTCCAACGAGCTCCTTGTTGGACGGAATGGGATCGCATGGTCCGTGGACAGACTGACCAGGACTGACTGACGAACCACTCTCCGGTTCGACCCTCCGCCGATCGGCTCGGTGCCGGTGTCGGTCCAGTTCGGAGCGAAACGGCTGGCGGTTTCGGCGGGCGGTTTCGGCGGCGCAGGTGGGCAGTGCCTGACACGAACGTGGGGCTGGCATAGTTTTTAAACCTAGTAGTTGGGGTGGTTTGATTGGACAACGTAACCAGTGGCCCTCAAAAACATGACACATCATTTATAAAGCTTCTCACTATACAAGTTTATCATCTGTTTGCTGGGGAAAAGCCCTACTTTTTGATGGGCCATGTGGTGCCCCTGGATCTTGGCCAACTGCTCTTCCCTCGCCCTCTCTTCCTCTTCCCGCTCCGAGCGGCAAGAGCATCCGCTGCAGCAGGACGCGGACGTCGGGCGCGAGCTGCGCCAATTCATTGCTCACCACGGTGATCGGCCAGGTCGCCTCGCACGGTGGTGGACACATCGGTGGACGTCAGAAGCAAGCCGAACGTCACAAGGCCGGGGCCGTATACTAGTAACAAGGAGGCAAGCTGAATGTGGCTCCTGGCATGACTACTGGTGACAAGAAGCTACAAAGGTAGCAAAGGGCATTACTACTAGTAGCTCTTCTCTCCTAGTAACAAGAAGCTACCAAAAACCAATAAAACACATGTAAATATAATGCGTTCAGCAGGGGCACCAGGGAAAATCACCTTGCATGTTTGATCTTTCATTCTACCTGGAAGATCCTGGAAGTGTCCGGGACATTTAGTCTATTTGGTTTTTGAAGTCAAAGATTCCCTGTGACTCCTAGCCAACTTCAATGTGTTTAAATTGGACCCCAGACAACCATTATTTGACTATAAGGATTTAACCCACGAGGTCAACCAAAACATCATATGGTCTTTGAAGCGTACGGGATTCCATGGAGGTGTCGTCCGGACTATACCTCTAAAGAACGTATGTTTGGACCCATACGTCTCGCTGCCTCCCTCTTGCTGGCCATCACGTTGAAAGCCCACCTGAGACATCTGTGCGGATCCCACCATTCCAAGGCGAGGCTGGGTTTGAACAGGGATCTTGTCGACAAGAACCGGTCAACACAATTCCTCTAAACAAGAACTCCAGCTGCTTCAAAGTGCCCTCTATTTGCAAGCACTTAGCCAAAAAGAAACAAACAGTCACTTAAGGTCTCAACATCGAGACAAGTGACCCTTTGATATCGAAGGATATCGAACATTTTTTGATGTTTAAGTGGCTGTTTTAGTATCCTATGATACGATGCGATGGGGATTCGAGACCAAGATGGGTAGGGCTGAAGGGGGGAAGATCGCAGAGCTCCATCGCCATCTCCACAGCACCTGCAGGCTCGCAATCGTGCTAGATGGAACCACCATGGATCACAGGAACCGCCATGGATCACAGATGTTGAACCCTTAACTATAAGGACGGATCCATCGATCTATCACAAGGCACCAGCTGACAACAAATCTAGGCGTGATTTGTGCTCGCGGTTCTGTCCGCCATGGGAGATAACGAGCTCTCGAGTGATCCTGGAACCAAGCTAAAAGACTTATCTGTGGATGGGCGGTGCCTTGGACCATGTCGTATGAGCACATTGTGTCGTTTTTTGTTCGAGGTATTCAATCATGTGTGGCCTAAAGGGTTCCAAGGCCAATGCCCTGTCAAACAGCCCCACTCAACTCAGGCGACTCCGGAAGTCGATGGAGAAACATATTCCTCGATCTTGCAAGGAGGATCAATTCCTGATCCCTGGGGGGGACTTGCGACGCTTGGGTAACCAATGGCTTCGCAAAGCCTTTGATGAAGCCAAGGTTAACCGTACACCACGAGAGGGTGAGGTTCGTAAGGTGATAGGACAATTGTCCAACATCTTGGACATTTGCCGCTCGGACTGGCCTACTGTTTCGATTGTTGCTGATCGTAATTGTGGGCTTTATGATTGTTCATTTCGAGGAAAACCCTGCTATAGTTTGGATACTAGCTGAGGCCCCTTTGGTAGAAAGGATGAACGCGAAGAATGGATCGTTCAACAGGTGGGTCCTTTTTTGAAGCATGTGTTCTTTGAGGGGGCCCCACTTTGAATTCAGTGATCGAGTGTTCATTCCAATTCCCAGGCTCAGAGATGCCATGGTGTGATGATTCGTCACAAAAAACTCCTGACACGGCCATCCACCTCGAGTTCTTTGCCCAGTGTGATGCTCGATGAGAACTTGTGGCGGATCAACTAAAGTTTGCATGTGCAACGTCCAATTGGCCCAATCGTATTTACCCTGAAAACATCTTTGCTCAGGACTAGCCCTGATGATATGGAGACCCAACCAATGATTGAGGCCTTAGATGAGGCTTCGATGCCCCCAGCTTAGCTTTAACCACAAAAATGTATATCGCAACCCACCGCATATGGCTGAACATCGTTTTTGATATGCGTTAAGGAGACACTGTGGATCCAAACCTCAGGATGATGATCTCCCCAGTACCACTGTTGAGGCCTCTGCTGTCTAGCTTCGACCCGGTTCGATTGATTGTTTTTGCAACTTCTTCAATTGACCTATTCAAGGTTTCCAGTGACCCTTGTGACTTCAAATTGGGATACCAAAGGGTCACTTTGAAGCACCAGTGGCTCTTTGTCCATCTGTACTCCTGGGCAGGAAAGTGAAGAAGAAAAAGCAAAGAACAGAAAGAGGAAAGCGGAGTTTTGTGAGGACGAAAGCGAAAGTGGTTCTGCTTCAGATGCTTTGGACAGGACAGATGAGAATGCGAAGGGAGATGAAGCTAAGGCTGAAGGAAGTGACGATGAGGATGATGAGAGTGAGGATGAGAAAAGCAGGGGCGAGGAGTCTAGCGACAGTGAGGAGGAATCTGAAGCAAATGAGGATGCTCAAAAGGGGGAAGGCGATGCTAAGGGCCAACCTTCTGATGAAGGTGATCAGAAAGGTGATTCTGATGGGGACGAGAGTGAGGATGAGGCTGAGAGTGCAGAAAAAGAAAGCAGCGAGGAAGAGGAGGAAGGACAGGGTAGGTCGAACCTGCTCAAGTCCCTCAATGAAGATGTCCCAAGTTCTGATGCTCGAAAGTTCGCTTTAGAAAGCTTGAAGAGGCAACAAAAACAAGATGAAAAGAGCAAAGATGAAGAACAGGATGCACGTGAGCCTTCAAGTGATGAAAGTTCACACGAAGCTTCAGCAGATGAGAGCGAGAAGACAAGACAAAAGGAGATCGAGGAAGCTTCAGAGGCCATGAGCAATGAAGAGGAAGAGGAAGAAGGAGATGGGGACAGGCAAGAGGCTGATGAAGAGAAGCGAGCAGCATTGAGGGAAACAAAGGAAGGAGAGGAGGATGAGAAACACATGGCCTCAGAGGACGAAGAAGATGAAGATGATGAGAGAAGCGAAAACGCAGCTGATGAGAAAGCTCCAGAAGAAGAGGACGAAGACGAAGAAAATGAGGATGAGTCGGATGAGGATCTACCTTTGGAGAAAGGGGGGGTCTCTGATGAGGCTTCCGAGGAAGAGGAAGAGGATGAGGACGAGCAGGAAGGCCAAGACAAAAAGCTAGCTGCCTGGGATAAAGCCTCGGATCAGGAGGAAGATGAGACAGATCACCAAAAGACCGAGGAGAAAAAGGAAAAGTCCTTGGAAGCATCTGAGGAAGAGGAAGAAAACACTGACAAAGAGTCTGAGGAAAATGGGGCAGTGTTAGATGAAGCAGCTTTCGAAGAAGAGGAGGAAGGTAGCGAGGACGAGAAGGAAGATCAAGAGGCTGATGAGAAACGAGCTTCTTCAGAGGAAGAAGAAGATGATGATGACAAAGAAGACCAAGAGGTTGAGGAGGATCAAAGCATTTCTTCAGAGCAAGAAGATGATGATGATAAAAAAGTACAAGAGGCTGAGGAGGAGCAAACAGGAGCCTCGGAGGAAGCTTCTTCAGAAGACGAGGAAAGAGATGAGGACAAGAGCGAAGACCAAAAGGCTGAGGAGAAAGGGGTCACCTTCGGTAAAGCTGCATCAGAAGAAGAGGAGGAAGAAGAAGATGAAGGCAAGAATGCAAACCAAGAAGCTGAGGATCTCGAAAAAGGGGTCACATCGGATGAAACTTCTTCAGATGAAGAGGATGAAGAGGATGAAGACAATGAAGGTAAGAAGGCAGACCAAGAGGCTGAGAGGAAAAGAGTCGCTTCGGATGGAGCTTCAGAGGAAGCAAAGGAAGAGGATGATAAAGACAACGCTGAGGAAACGAAAGGAGAGACTGAAGGTTCTGTGGATGAGCGACAGGGGGAAGGAACTGAGGATGATAAGGAGGAGGGGGAGGAAGAAAGGAAGGGAGATGCAATGGATCTCGATGATGATGATGATGGGAGTGAGAAGGAAGGACCAAAGTGCGAAGAGGAGAATCGAGACCCAATGGATGAAGATGAGGAAGACGAGGAAAGCAAGAAGGACAAGCTCAAAAAAAATGAGCACGCTAGGGTAGCTGACAAGGACAATGCAATGAAGGGAGCACAATGTTCAGAGAAGAGAGGGGGTAAGGATGGATCAAGCAACAGTGTAATACAGGGAGGGCGGCCCAGTGCTGCTGCGTTGGGCTTTTCCACTGTGGGATTGTCTGACAAAGAAGTGCAACAAAGAATGCATGGGAAGGCCAAGGCGAAAGCCAAAGCAACACCCAAAAAGAAGCGTGTCACAAGAGCAGACAAAGCGATTACCTCAACACAAAGGATCGAGGAAGACGAGGAGAAAAGCGAAGAAGATGATGTCAGCATCAGTCCAATGCCAAGCTTGAAGTCAAGCAGTGAAAGTGACAGCAGCACAAGCAGCACAAGTGACAGCGCAGGCGACTCGTCGTCCAGGGAGGATGAGAGAAAGCAGAACATGAAACCTGAAGAAGCAGCACCAACCGGTGAAGAACTGAAGGAGAAGGCCCGGGTCTTCCGCATCAGAGCTGAGTTCCCCCGAAGCAACATCAGAAGGTGGATGACTCCTGGTTACAAGTATCCTTCACCAAACTTGCCAACCAAAGAAAAAAGGATGTTATTGCAAAAGCATTTTCATCAAAAGAGGATCGAGACCTGGATTGCCAGAAACCCACTGAAAGCTCTTAGATCACTTCCAGATGATGTCCCAAGTTCTGATGCTCGCCAATTTGCCCTAGCTTGCTTGGAGGAATCGGAAGAGAGCACTTCAGAGAATCAACAGAAGGACAAAGAAGCTGGTGATCCAAAAACTCACCCAACACCCAAGCCAATGCCCAAGCATCGACGTCGTTGCAAGAGCTTCGGATACTCAGTGTGGATTTGTTGGCAAACTTGAGAGGCCACAGAGGGTGTGTGTGTGTATAAGCATCTTCAAGTGCACCCCTTTGTGGCCTGTCAACCTTTTTTTGGGGGTGTTTCATAGCTTCTTATTTGAGCAACTCATCGATCGAGCCGATCCTATTTTACTGAAGGTCCGTCATTGCCTTCAAACTACCCCTGATTCGAAACTTGCATATTTAGTATAGATCGATCCACTGCTAGCCAACTCCAGTGTGGTGTGGGTCTTGCTCAGCTGAGGAACCCCAGAGCGTGCTGCCAGCTCCAACCCTGAGACTACCATTGCACCAGCTGTGCCCAATCCACCGAGCAAACCCAGCCCTTCCGCCAAGAAGGAGAAAACAGCGCCTTGCTCGCATCTGGATTTGTCTACAGCTGCAGCACTTCCTGCATGCACGCGTGGAATACATTTGCACTGCTTGCTCAGCCTAGGCGACCGTCATTGCCACGAACTCGACCAAGGACTTGCCTCTTTCAACATTCAATTGTGCAATTGAGAGGATTCAACAAATAGCTTTGTCGAAAGCAAATTCGAAAATACCTTGCCCTGAAGAGCAGCTGGCGTTGATACGTGCTAAGAAGGGGAAGGCTGAAAGGTTGAAGCTTAGCTTGTGATTTTTTCACGCATGCATATCGTATAATATATATATATATCATGCGTGTCGAACACAACTGAATACCTACATATCCCTCGAGCTGCATGCATCATATCAGCTATCTAAGGAAGTATGAAGTCATTGATCGCTCCGAGCAGGACGGCTGGACCATTGAGACGCGGAAGCGAATGAGTGGCAAGTTGAAGGGGGGGACCTATAAAGTCTTTATAGCTCCATCTGGGGTCAAGCACTACTCCTTAAGCAAAGCCCGTGAGGGTGGCTTTAAAGGGTCGATAGAGCGTGATGGACGAAAGAGAAAGCGTGCCGGTAAGAAATAGTTTGTTTTGCAACATCCATGGTCAGCTGACATGAATATAAAGTGGCCAATCGATTTAGCATCAGGAACCAATGCTGAAAGCTGGCCATGGTACTGCAGGTCTTTTGGGGGATGGCTTTGAAATCGAAGCTGTCAATGCAACCATGTGATAGTGAATGATAACATCGAATGTCTTTCGCACACCCTGCTGTTCAAGCTGCGTAGCATGGTTGCGCAATTGGTCTTGCAATCTGATATCTATCAGGTTGCGTCTGGGGGCAAAGGCACCAAATCCTATCCGATCGCTCAAAAAAAGCATGCATATGATGAGAAACACATGATTTGTGGTCATGCACAGCGTCGCAACATGAGCTTAGCAGTGCTGATATTGTATGTGGTAGCTAGTTGTACATACAGAATAGCTAGCAGAACAATAGCAATGGCCTCCAGCTTAGTAGCGATGGCCCCCAACCTACTCTTGGATCGAGTTGTGAGTTTTTTTTAGAGCCCGGGCTCAAAATCAACAGGCCAGGGTTGAACATGAAGGGTGCCCATTTCGTGGTGCTTTGTGCTTTCCTTTCGCAGCTGACCCTCCCAAAGAACCACAATGATTTTGTTTCATGCCTGCACTCTGAGAGCTCTAGTGCATAGAGTGTGTGTGCACTCATGCATCATTCTTGAAAGTGACCTTGAACCTTGATTTAGGCCATGAAGGACTATCAAAGGTCCTTTAGAGAAGCGTAGCGATCGACTGCCCATCCCCTTCCAAGGTTGAGGTATGCGCTGGCGAGGGCAACCTATCGCGGGCGATGCGGCTAGCCGGACATACTGGGAAAGAGTTCGACGTTTCTTGGTTAATGTATAGAGGTAAAATTGCCAATAATATATGTCGATCGATCGATCGATGTCATAATTTATATTCGTTTCGTTCTACAGCACGAGCTCATGATGCATCACGAACCCTGGCTGAGATTTTGTACAGCAACAACCACAACATCCTCCGGACGGTTGGATTCATCACCGTCATGGCAGCTGCATCTTGTCTGACTTGGTATGTACCCACACGTCTCAACCCCCATGTGTGCTACTGATCATGCGCGCAGCCCCCTCCCTGCTGCCACTCAGATTTGGAATACGAGACCTGGTGGAGCCCTGATCTTTGCGCCACCGTGCTCAACATGGGTGTGGTTGTCGTCTTCCGTGACCAAAAGAAGCTGGTCCTCACCAGAGGGTGATTGCAAGGTGAAGTGCGTCTTTGTGGCCAATTTATTTGTTCGCCGGATGATCTACCTGTTCCTTGAAGCATTTGCTTCGCATTGAAACCCTTTCCTTCCAGCAACACCTCGCAGTGCATGCCCAGGCTTTTCTTTGCAGTAAAACGTGGCGTTCGTATATTGGTGGAACAGCCTTGCAGCAGTGTTGCTTGTCCCAAACTGGTTTTGAACCTTGATGATCTATGGGCTTTGTTTTGGGGGTGATGGGAGCCAAGCTCCTCGTCTAACAAGCATTCCCAAAACGGGTGCCCAAGCGCCCCCAAAACGGAGCCTCAATTGCACGCATGCATGCATGCATGCATGCGTGCTTGTATACGTCAAAAGAGCTGAGGTGATGTGGGTCTGGCCTCCGATGAGGAAATTCCTTTTCTGGGCCAAATGCAGGACATGGGTCGTTAACCTCGATATCAAAATTTTCAATCTGTCGGAAGTATTAAGAGAGTTTGCAAGGTATCAATGGAGGTTGAATGCCACTTTACAATTCATGCCCCCCATGACCTGGTATCCTCCAGTACCTCATTGGCAGGGGGAAGGTTGTAGCGACACCTGGCCCTACACGATTGCCGAAAAAGGGGGCCGTCCAAACGTCGACGTTTGGACGGCCCCTATTTCTCCACCATCCTCCGCAACACTGGGTCTCGGCTGGGTCTTGTTTTGTGAGCTGCTTTGAGGAGAGTGGTCTTTCCTATGGGCGCCTATGGAGCATCCACAGTGAAGATGACTGTGCAACTTGGCAAACTCGGTTTTTCGATGGATCGATGCAGTTGATAGTCACCCTATATAGCTGCCCTAGAATCACATGCATTTCAGCATTAATGCATAACACGTGTGCCCTGTATAAATTGGGGTTGCGGTGGCCTTACCAGAGCTCCCATGCCCAGGGTTTGGAGCACGCTGGACAATGTCGAGTCCCTCCGTCGGCCTTTGAGTGTGAAGATGCTGAAGGAATCCTTGGCAAGGAGAGTCAGAGTGGGTTGAAGGGGTATATATAGATCGATTCGGCGATGGGAACGGGGGGAGGTTGTTGGGGCTGCAATTATTAGTGCCTTCTGTTCGTGTCAACATTGGCATTGAAAGCGGGGAGTCGGAGAGATCTGAGTGGTCGACCCACCTGTTTCTTGTAGTCCTCACTCCTGCTAACAGTCTCCCTGATCATATCTTGGACCTGGTCCCTCGATCTGCAGGATTCATGGTGGGCAAAAACTTGCCAACATCAAGATCAACAAGGTTGGGCAAAAGACTGTGAATGGCAACCCAAAGAAGCTTAAGAAGTCTGCTGCGTACACGATCGAGTTTGGGCTTTCCATTTCCAACCTGATCCATCCATACGGGGTGCCGAACCCTTCTCCGGACCCTAGACTGAATGTGTGGTTCGAGTTCATGGCACTGTGCTTTGGTGTAAATCCAGTTATCATATATGGCCGCTCGCCCAGGACATCTGCATTGGTGAGGGAGATCCGGAATCATCTGATGATGATGCTTTGGCAGATTTGATCAAAGGCCGTGCCCGAGCCCCGTGGCGGAAGCACCTCTAAGGTCTGTGAGGCTTCATGTGTATATGCGCACTGTATATACACTAGCTGGTACCTCGTTTTTTAAACAAACCGCCAATAAGGGCTGGAAGGGTCAAGCCTTTGCTAGGGTGCAGTGGTGAATGGGTGTCATAAGAACACAGGGCCAAGATATACACAAAAACCTCGTTATCGAGAACATTCATTATCGAACATTCATTACATCAAACATACGTTCATGATCGAACATTCATTATCGAGAAAGCTTCCAAAATACCTCGAAATGAGAGGTATCGAGAAGAACATGTGCACAACAAAAAAATAAGAAAAGGGTGCGTGTCACTGCGTGTCAACTGCGTGTCAGCTCTGGCTAAGTGACCTCTTTCTAACAGTCACTTGTCTATATCGAATGGTCACTTAGCCCTCAAACGCAGTCACTTAGCAATCAAAACAGTCACTTAAACATCAAACAGTCACTTAGAATATCGAATCCTGTGCGTGTCACTTGCGTGTCAGCAAGTGGGCTCAATCGAGCATTTTGCTCATTTGGGCTGATCCGTCCAATCCCTTCAGGACCATTGATCTTGTACTTTGAGCATCTTCGAGCTTACTTCTCCATATGCTATCCCAAATTGACACGGGTTAATCTCGAGGTGTGGTATCTTTGCTCCCAACCTCTCGCGCAGGACCAATGGCAAAGACAAAAGCCATGCTGATCGACAACAAAGAAGAAGCAAATAAGGCAGAGAAGAGTGATGAGAAGGAAAAGAAAAAGGAGCCAGCTGCGACAGCCAGTGTCGAAGCACCAAAAGTCGAGGAGAA
>CAXAMN010016891.1:1153434-1209108 GCA_963970005.1 Durusdinium trenchii
AAGGCAGAGAAGAGAGCTGAGAAGGAGAAGAAAGAGAAGGAAGCTGCGAATGCTGATCCAGTTTTTGGAGAGAAAGAGAAACGGGAATATGTGAACAAGATGCTCTTGGAGGAGTTCGACAAAGCAGCCAAAGAGTCTGAGAAACGCAAAATCGAAGAGACTACCACTACAGCTTCATCATCCTCTCCAGAAAAGAAGAAGAAGAAACATGCAGTCGAGAGCAGGCTGGAAAAGAGGACCAACAGTGTCTCGACTGGGGTAAGCCCTGAGAAGAAGAAGCATAAATTCGAAGACCAAGAGGCCATTGGGGGATGGGCCTGGAAGTCTTGGTACCGCCACCTGACCCTTTGGACCTTATATATTTGATTTAGAAGTCGACAGCTAGCAGGTGCCCTTTTTGATCTTCCACCAAACCCCGCCTCACCCCACACCCAGGAGAGTAGCCTCAGTGGGTCTGCAGCTTCAGGAGTTGCCCCGAATGCCTGTGGAGCGCATTCGGACCATGGAGAGCTTTGACGTGGCTCACATGGTCTCCCCTTCACCAACGACGGAGTCTAGGACGCCTATGACTTTGGATCAGGAGTCAAACCAAATGTTGGTCCCCGATCGATCGAAAATTTGTTTGGGGGTTCAGAGCCAATGCACACATATTGTTTGGGGGCTGGGAGCAAACCACACAATCATTGCAGGAGACCCGGGAGAAATCCACCAAGTGCACTAAAGGCCAACCTCGCATCACTGAACTTAGCAGTGAGGCCAAAGCCAAAATTGAATCGATGGCAAGCCCAAGTGAGCTTGATTCTGGAGAACGTAAACGACAGTATTCAGCTTTGCGCCGCCAAATCATCAAGAGTTGTAATCCGCAACTCCTTGCCAAGTTCCAACTTTGTCCAGACGGGGAGAGGTGGGGTCATGTGGGGTCGAGTTCATCCAGTGATTCAAATTGATAAGTATATATACTCAGGCATCACTGCACACTTTGCAGGTGGACTATGCTGAAGCAGTTCATGTTGGCTGATGGCAAAATTGATGACATAGAAGTCGAAGAGAAGTACGTTCGATGGACGGAGCAACTCCGTAGTGATCGCTATGTGACGGTTCCTAAGCATATGATGGACACACACACACACACTTGTAAACCGATGTGTCCATGGCATGTCATGGCCAGCCCGGCTGATACAGGTTACAAAACTACAGCTGTACAAGATTTATGGGAAATCGAAGGAGGCCAAGCTGTTCGTGGAAGAACTGATCAAAGGACACTAAACTGTAACCTAGCGTGGTGGTTCGGATCGATCGATCGTGTGTTCTTCATGCGGAATTTGGTGGCTAAAGCTGTTATTTTTGGAAACTAAGGACAACCGGGCACACCTCACCCACAAGTGCCAAGTCAGAAGATGTACAAGGTTCTTAGAGAGGTGATGGAGTGCACCACGACAGGTTCCAGGGCCGACACCAGCTTAAGCATCGGAGGTCGCATCAAGGACCCTGCCTTGAAAGCGATCCTGGCCAAACAACTCAATGTAGGCCTGAGTGCGATCGAGGCTCAGGGGCAGGTGGACCTGAAAACGGGGAAAATAGCATCGAAGAAAGCAAAGAAGGAAAAATCACCAGAACAGATGGCCCTTGCGGAGGTGAAGAACCTATGCAACAAGTGTCCTAGCATATGTGCGTGTTTTATGCTACTGTTTTCGAATAGACTTCCCTCGAACTGCATCCTGCACCATCTTAGGTGGAAGAAGTTGAGCAACGACATCCCTGCCTGCCTTAAGGAGTTTACTGAGCACAGTGTTCGGAACTCATGCGAGCTTGTGTCTTGGCTGCGCATATCGGCCAGCTTTACCTCCCAACTTGCGAGTGCCTATGTTTTTTTGCCCTCGTGCTACCCTTTTTGAGTTCCATTCAATATTCTAAACACAAAAATCCTAGGCGCGTGCTCTTCGACATCACGAAGATCGCATACTCATCCCCGCCCAAGAAGCTATGGAGAAATCCAACCTCCCAGCATCTGATGTGAACACCAGTGAGCTGTTGGAGTGGGTGGAGTCCCAGAAACCTCTCCTAAAGGAGATTGAGACGGATGTTCGCGATGCGAAACGGAGGATCTGTGTGGCCAAGGGGCCGCGCAAAAAGCCAGCAGCTGAAGTGGAGGCTTCCGAGGGCACCTCCGGTGGTGAGTCTGGAGACTAGCTTTATATAGATCGATCGATCGATACAAATATGCACTGTATAAGATCGCGAACGAAAGTTTCCATTGGTCATGCCACACAAAGTCCGACATCGATCACGCAGTGTAGCTGGTATCAGTTGTCAAGTGCACCATGCACTGCCACCGACTGATTCCCACTGTCTGTAGTGGGGTGGTCCCTGAATCTGAGCCCTTCCACTTGCCCATCTTGTTTCCAAGAAGGTTGCATGGATCGATATTGCGCAAAGGCAGTGATCCGTTCGATTCATCCGCATGCCCATTTGCAGAGAAGAGGTCCATGTGAGAGGGTCGTCGTCCGTGCGGTCGTTTTTGGGCTTCGCAGCGTTGAACAACTGGTAGTCCTCACTGTTCTGGTGCCCCTCACCACCGTAGGGCTTTGTTTTTAGAGCCAATTCAGCCTGCGCTCTGTCAGACTCACCATATTGCTGTAGCGCATGTGCGATCCTCATCTCGTGGATCATGAAGCTTGAAATCAAGCTTTGGTGGCAAGGTCGAGAGTGACCAGTTGGACTGTGCAAGATCCCTGGACTTAAGGTGCTTTGTTCAAGTGCTGTGCACAAGCTGTACTATAGAGACTTGTTTCGATCTCAGTGGATCTGCCAGTTCTGGCCTGCTAGTGCCTTAGATCATTGGTGCTTTGATAGAAGCTCCAGTGCCTGGCCAACAGCCACTGTGCACAATCATGTTTCGGGGCTGAACACGATCAATCGCATCGTGTCACAGGGGTTTAAATAGTTCTGTGATGAACATAGAACGCGAAGACTAAACTAGTTCGAAGCTCGGGATCTGAAAGGTCATGTGCACGCTGTAGATTTACTGCACATGTGCGTGCAAATGTGTGCCACCATCAACCATGAGGAAACCTGGACTTGTGATGGCTTCAGTGGGTTTCACTCTGGGGGTTTTGAGTGACCAATCGTTTATCACCTTGTGGGCTACCATGGATTTAGTGGAGGAATATTTGCAGCTCACTCGGAAGGTTCTTTGGTTGCAACGTTTCTGTGTGCTATAGATCGAGTAAACTTAATGTGTGCATTGCGCATGCGTGCTAGGTTAGTGTATCTTCGATTGTGAAAATGCTGAGCGCTATTAAGAAGAGAGTTCCAAGACGACTTCTTCCGTGCCCTGGGCTGTATTAATTCCAATGTGTTTCAAGGGGTGTTCACAGCTAGGTATAAAGGACAGTTAGCTGTCAGTTGTATAAGGACAAACCTTCGAGACCTATTGGAAGTGGAGAAAGATTCCGATCGAAATGGCGCAAGGAACTTTTGGAACTGGCTGAACAAGCAGCCCTGGATGCAAATGCTTCCACCACCACGAGAGTAGTTTGGTTGCCCTAGCCCAACAGTGCTTGTTTAACAATAGATAGACAAAATGATCCTGCACGCTAAGGGTACATATAGTTCTGCAAGACATGGCCTTGGAAGAACGATGGTATATTGGTTCGTGGCACCTTCTCCTTCCCAGCGAGGTGTGGCTAGGCTCCATCTTCCTATACTTTGACAAACACGATGTGTACGCGGAGGTATAAACACAATTATACATATCGAGATGTCATGTTAAACCACCCAAGGTTTGCCACCATCTACAAGTATAGCTTCGAGCTTTTTCAGCAGCGATTTCTTGGCCCACCAGGAGTCTGGATCTTAATGATATGCCTAGTCGAGAGGCAATCCCATCGACCAAATATTCCTTTCCCAGGCGATTGAAAGCTTCTGGGAAAACATACGGCACACTGAGTTCTTCCGTCACCATCCAATATTGAGTGACCCTGCACCATACCTGCAATAGCTGTGCAAATGTGCATGCAACATGTCGCACGCTAGTTTTACATGATCGAGGCAACTGACTTGGCAAGATGTGTACCCATTGTGCTGCATGGGGATGACGCTGAGTCTCATCGTCGTCGGTACTTCACAGTCTGCAGCTTCGCCAGTGTCACTGTTGGTCATTGCTCTCCATGGGAGAACAGGTATGTGCTTTATTGCATAGATGGCAGCCGAACTTGCGACGCTTCGTATGATGGCTTGGATTCTTGGTTGGCCTGGTCATTCAAAGAGCTGATGCACGGTGAGTTTGATGACGCGGGCCCATGGGGTGAGGAGGTGAAGTGGAGAAGGGGCTGGCAGATGCACCAGCCTTTGGCTGGGGGGTATAGAGGGATCCTGTGCTTTCATCGAGGGGATGAAAAGTATTTGATCAAAGCTTATCATTTCAAAACGAATTGGAATTCCGAACGGGTTTGCTGGAGATGCGCAGCGAGTAGAGTTGCCAATTCTCCCATGCAGTATACCTACCATGGAAGGTCTGCGCCACATCGCAGTACCATGTACTCGTTGGAGAACTTTCTAGAGTTGTGCCATCCCAACTGCTGGACTTCCTTGCCGGGATTCCACCCATCTATGCTAGCTTTTGACCTCTTGCACATCTTTGACCTCACATTGCTCCCAGATGCTGCTGCATCGGTATTTTTGCTGCACCAAATTGCAAACACTAGCCAGCGCATACACCGCTGCAGTGGCACGCAGGTACTGTGTGCCCATCTCACTGAGGCACTGATTGAGCTGTCTTCGACAGATGAGGTATGGCAGGGAGCCAGCCAAGATGAGCGTCTTAGGAAGGCGCACATTGAGTTCACGCAGTTGTGCAAAAGCCACAAGATTCGTTCCTAGACTAATTCCATTGCGCACATGGATGCATCATGCGTATATTGTACTGGCCAGTGGGACTCACCTGCCAGTGGCTAAGGAAACAGAGGGAAAGTCTTTTCCGTGCAACTTGACTATGCAGTGGGGTTGTTGTCAGCACGGGGCTTCGCTTCATTTTGACTTTTGTTTCATCAAACTTTAGGCAGCAGATGGTCGGTGACAAGAAATCACATACATTTCCCACTCTAGCCCAGCGGCACTTCAATGGATCGGAACATGCCTCAGCTTTTTAAAGCACGCTTTTGGCAAGCTTTAGCTGGATGACGGGACTGATGCATGCTTTCGTACATGTGGCAGGAGAGCGTGATCTTGGCAAAATATATGATGGGCATCACTATTGCCCACGCTCAAGCGCATCCACAAGATGAGCATTCGCAGTGTCTTAGCACGTCTTAGCGTGTGGTTGCCCTTCTTACTACCAAGTTGCATGTATCTCTTGCTAGGCTTCGGGCCGCCGTGTTTATCAACGCGGTGGCCCTACGCGAGGCTACATCTTTGAGGTATGGCATGATTTTGCCAGAGATGAAGCTGAAGCAGCTCACCACTGCCAACTACCTATTCCATTCTTCGATTAATTGTGCCTCGTCTCATTGGCTGGGTGGCTGACCAGTGCTCTTTCGAAAGAATTTGATAATTAGTCTTTGGTAGAACCAAGGGCTGGCTGCAGAATCGATTGCGAACAAGAGGGCCCTATGGAAGCTACGTCCAAAACTTCATAAGTTACATGGTCGCATATGTTCACTTCTGTGGCATACCCTGGTTCTCTCCTAGATGGATAGCTATGTGCGCGTCGACTGTCTGAGGCTGGACCACCTGGCGCTAGATCTGGGACCTTTGATCTCACCCCTGTGGATCAGCACCTACGGGGACGAGGATCTCGTGCACTGGTGGCATTCATTTCGGCGTATATCTATCCTTTGTCAAACATGCACGTGTGCGAATACCTTTGTGTGGTGCTGAGGTCGGAAGGGTGAAGGATTTTGCCAAAATGGCAAATCCTCAACATTTGGGCCGGCAGGTTCTTTTGCGGTATGCAGCTTTCGTTTGCTGCCGGTGGCGGGGCCGGCTGGAAGCAAAGGAGTGACCTACCACATATCGATATGCTCTTTTAATCCTAACAGGTACCACAAACCCACCAACATCCGTGACCCTGACCAGCCGGGCCCGAGTGTCGCCTGGGCCTGAAAGATGGCCAAGTTGTCGAAGAAGCCGCGCTCCACGGAAGAAGGGTGGGGATGGAGTGGGAGAACCAGGTTTCTTGGAGGGGTGGAGGCACCAGGACTTGGTGGTCTAGTGCATGGGTATTTTTGGTTTCTTTCACTTTAACTAACAGAATGAATCTGAGTGAACACCATGATGTCCAAGTGTACCCTTTCGTCTTTAAGTGACCTTTATCGAGTCTAAGTGACCTTATCCAGCTGCTTCTAAGTGACTGTTTTTCTTTGATATTCTAAGTGACCCCTTGAAAGTGGTAAAATATCAAACGGTCACTTTGAAGCAGCTGGCTGTTTGTTTTTTTTTCTGCAGGGCCTAAACAGCTCATGTCTCCTTTGTTTTTTCTCAGGGCCTACAGCCTACAGCTCATATCTCCTTTTGCACTTGAGTCAGTGAGGGATCCGTCGAGTCCCCAACACCGACCTCCGACACAGCTCAAAACACACCAACGACGAGACCAGTCGTGAGTCGTAGAGCGAGGACCAACGACTGCAAGGAGTTCGTTTGGCCCTAGGATTCCTCTACTGAGGATTGTTTTACTACGGATTTGACACTCTACAAAACCAGGTCAAGAACGGAAGGTTCGCGCAGGATGTTCTAGGAGAATGTCTTGACTGCGGCCAGTGTGACCAAAAGGAATCAGGATCTGAACATGGTCACATGACCGAAGTGGCCGGTGCAAAGCGCAGGGTCCTTACGAGTCCTTCGCCCAAGTGGCTGCGTCTCATTGAAGTCGGGGAACCTCGGTCGTCTCCGCGAGACCGACGCGGATCCATCGAGCGAAAGCCACGAGGACGCGTGGGAAACCACGGTCTAGTCGACGAGCCGGAGCCGGCAGCCACCATGACACCACACCCGAACTCGGCCCGACGTCTTCGTACCGCGAAGCGCGAAGCAGTTGGGACGAGTCCTGGGGACCCGGGTGCCAGGGGTTCGGGTCCAGGAGCTACCGAAACCTCAGGAGGTACGAAAACGGAGGTGTAGGGACAATATATATCGTTCCCTGTTCCAAAGGTACCTGGACCCTCCTAGAGATCCCATCCCTTTGGTCATCGTAGGTGGGCTTGGTATGCCAGGTGACTCCTCTAGCCAGGTATGCCAAGTTCGTATTCGATCAGACTTCTCAGGGGAAGTGCTGAAGGGTAGGATGCTTTAAAGTCGCTGCACAAACAATCGAGTGCTGGAAAGAAACCTGCCATCTTGGTGCTGGATTGCTTGCAGCGTGGCGTTAGTAGAGTTGGTTTAAGGATATCTTGAAATTGGGACATCCATCGTTTTGAGGGTGAACACATCTTTAAAACGATGCTTGAAAAGAGATGTTCTCTTTCACACCCATCATGAACCCCCTGCAGAACTCTTTTCTACCTGCAGAAGGCCTCACAAACCACACCAAAGACTGCTTTGCACAGCCCCAAAACCCTTGTTTTTGCTGGGGTTTTGGATGGGACCCGTCGAAGCCTGTTGTGGAAGACCTGTGAGACCTTCCATCCTCTTCCTGCCGGCTCCGGATCCTCTGGTCCGCCGATGGCCGAAGCCGGTGGCCGAAGCCGGTGGCCGAATCCGGTGGCCGAACCCCCCCCTGTGTTGGTTCTTTGAGGTCATTTGGGGGTCCTCCTCCTGCAAGGTCATCTTCGCTGATAAGAAGAGGTGACCAACCCTGTTCTGGGTATACCTAGAAGATCCTTTGGGCAGAAATTCTTGCCTTTTTCGGGAAGAGCGGCTCTTCCCGTCCTGGGGCGGAAATCAGCTGTTTGCCGCGGAAATGTTTTTGTTGCCGCGAATATTCCCTTTCAGGAATCCAGTGAGACAAAGACTACATATTCTAGAGGAGTTGAATATTTTTGTGGTTTACATTGGGCATTTCTGCCTGGAACGGTCACCGCAATGAGAAAAAAACATTTGCAGCGCTTAAGTTTCCACCTCCACCTGCAAATCTGGCTACCACCATATCATATATTATGTGTCTTTGTTTTTGAAGGTTTCTTGTGCGGAATGATCACAAAAGGGCTAAAATCAGTCCAAAGTTGAAAACACCTGGCGCGAAAATGCCCGGGAAAAAGGCAGAAATACCCGGGAAAGAGGCGGAAATACCCGGGAAAACGGCGGAAATACACGGGAAACCGGCGGAAATTTCCTGGTAGAAGGCGGGATTCAAGAACAGTGCCTTTGATGCCTTTGAAGGGGAATGTCATGAATTTAGAAGTGTCAAAAGCGTAGGGTGTCAGATCTTGAGATGTGAAGCTATGCAGAACGATATGTGGTCTGCAATCATGGAAGAGACAACCTGGTAGGTTGTAATGGTTTTTGAGTTGCTATGTTGGATTTTGCTTGAGGCAAAAATTCCCTGCTGCCCGCGGAAATTCCTACCTGGCGCGGATTTCCCCTAAATCCGCGAATCCTCCCGGGCAAATCGGACTGAGGCAGAAATTTCTGCCCCAGGTGCTTCTAGGTATTGATGGGGAAGGGCATCTTCTGACTCGTGCGACTCGCAAGGAATTATTTAGTTAATCCAAAGCTGTCTCTGTTCAGGGCTAATGGCTAATGGTTGGATTTGAGTGGGACACTCCCGAACTCCCCAGAAGAAGGACGATCAAGGTTTCAATCTTTCCTACAGGCAGGAGCAGGACTAAAGGTTAAAGGATGTTAAAGGTTATCCATCTTTCCTGTGTACGGGTGGGGCTGACCTGGAGCTACAGCCTAGCTGCCTAGCAGCTGCCTAGCAGCTGCCTAGCTACCCTGAACTGTTTGATGTGAGCAAACGTTTGCCTCCACGCACTGCATTCGGGGCAGCAAACAGGCCCTGTAAATAACCATCCGATTTCGGGACGCTTTTGAACCCTTTGGGCTTGACGAGACATGTATAGCGATGCCATGCATAGAAAAACCTGATGATTCCTGGGATAAAGGTAGATGTGGAGACACTTGAAAGATCGTGATGCTCGAAACATTCTGGAAACATGTGCTAATGGTCCTAGTCATGATCCAACATTAAGAACATGCATTTGAGATTTCGCCCTGCATTGCAACATTCAGTTGATCCGGTGGTCAATCAAACATATTCATGCAACCTTTCAATTCCCTAATGAAAAAGTTGTACCTTCTCAGAAGGTACTTGGACCCTCAAAACCTACATAAGAGTGTCTCCAATCACCTAACCGGAGAAGGTACGACTGGATCCCTAGGGATTGTCTAATTGTTCTAGGCCTAATCCTTGCTACAAGCTTCGTCAACGCCCAGTCAACCTTGTTGAAACATCGATCTCAACCGAACGACATGCACACTTTCTCGAACACAGCCCAGTCCCAAGCAGTTGTCAGTCTATACAGTTACAGTACAAATCCTAAAACATAGCAAGGAACATGGTCATGTTCTTGGATTGGTTGATATTCCATCATATTCCATCTACTCCATGGTGCTTGTAAATGTTGACCTTCCCTGCCTTTTTGAGCCTTGGAGCTAAGAATTGAGTTCCACTAGGTTCGTTCCACCGTGTCTCATCTTCTGCACCCATTTATAGCGGCACAACATGGCGGCACCCATCCCTGTGACCCTATCCACCCCAACCAAGTCCAGTATGACCCGGTCAAAGCCCCTGGTCGACCTTGACCTCCTGTTCCTGGTGTTTTTGGACCAGGCTCCAGGTCGAGCCTGACCTGCCATCCGAGCACACCCATCCCAACCGACCTTTTCGGTCCCGGGCCTCACGAACATAGGATCGACCGCTTGGAACTCCACCGAAGGCTCCCAGAACATGAACAACACGTCTCCTGCCCACGTCTTCGGAGAGCAGCGAGATCGAGCGAGGCGGAGCGTGGGTGGGGAGGGGTCGCAGAAGTGGAACCGGAAACAGCGCAGGAGAAATGCTGATTGCTGCGACTCGACTCGTGGAGAATGAGGGTGGCTGGATCCTAAGGTATCTTTAGTGGAGGGCGACGCTCATTCCCTGCTTTCGTCGCACTAGTCAGAAGAAGATGGAGGGTGGGGAGGGTGGGGAAGGGACGATCTTTGGTTTGATCTTTTTGGTCAGGCATACGGCATCCTCGAGCAACACATATTGATGTTTTCAATGTTAACAAGTTAATTCTTTTGCGGGGATAGGAAGGGAAGGTTTGTTTTTGTTGCTTATTATCCCTGGAGGCAAAACATAACATGACCCTCTGAGCTCTTCTGCTGGTGAGGTTCGACATTGGGAGGATCGGGGTACATCTACATGCTCTCCACTGCTTAGGACCCCCCCAGGCTTCCAACCACCATTGATTCAATAGCCTGAATCTGAACCACTGTTTGATTTGACTTAAGGATTTGACACTACCAAACCAGATCAGATCGGGTCCGGACCTGAAGACGGGACAATAGCTCTCAAGCAGCTATTGAACATGCTCATGTTATACTCAAACCATCCGTGGAACTCCTTGTACCCATTGTTGGAAATACTTTGAGGGTCTAGGTATATTAGAGTGTATAGTATAACTATTCCATCTACACGGATGATCTGGCATCACTTCAGTGATGAGCTCATTCTATAAGATCCCCACTGCCTTCCAGCCGCAAAGCTCGAGACACCAAACCAAGGCGCTTTGTGAGAGCACCAAGGAGGAAAAGTCCGAGGAGCCGTTGTAGTGGGCCACACCCAAGGCCAGTGGCATATGCCAAAATGCGGCCTGAAGGCACACAATTCTGGCATCAAATGCATGTGTTTGGAAGAGATTGCGCTTTGCGCGTGCGTTCTTCCCCGGTGATGACGTGCATGTTCCACCGTCAAGCGTGCCAGGATGTCAAACTTTCAGGAAAGAAAGGGCTCCCTCCAAAAAATACCCCTTGCACTCGAGAAATTCACCATTCTATGGACATAAAAGCCTGAGAAGGTGGTAGAAGCAAGGTGCAAATTGGTTGTGAGTCCCAACGTGGAGCCCCAAAGCCTGGGAGGTTCTCCCAGGTCGTCTATTCTGTTCATTCTTGGTGGTCAACCAAGGTCCCTGGATTTTGACCCTAAAAATGGGTACAGGCGGACTTGCTTTTGTTCTGGTCTTGTCCCATTTTCTAGGGTACTTTGAGGGTCCTGTTATGTCCTGTTGTTGTTGTTGTTTGTTTTCCAAGATCCTTTGTTGGAGGAACAGTACGGAACGGTACCAAAGTCTCGTACTTCTTGGAATTTCGGTTACTTTTTGAGAACTACACGGGGCCTGCGATGAGCAATTCCCGTCCACGCGCAGCTTGAACCCTGTCATGAAATGAACCCGAACCCTTCTAGCCGGACCTTACAAGAAGTGTCTACCAGCAGTCACAAAGGGGTGCTTAATGGAGGTTAGGGGTGCCCATTATCCACTCACTTGGGGACCAAACACCACCCCTTTGTGACTCCTGGTATAAATAGCCTCTTTGAGGTTAAGAGGTGTCCCAAAACCACCTGTTGGAAGGTCCTGGTAGCTCACCGCGAAGCGCTTTTCTCCAACCCTAACACTCCACCATCTCCCATGCCTGAACTGATCCAACCGCGCACTCTGAACTGATCCCCATCTTTTTGCCTCGAACATCACGTTGGTGAGCCTTTTTCCAGCGTTGGGTGTCACCAATGTCACCAATCCCCCGCAGGTTTTCCACTGTTCCAGTCGGACCACGTAGAACCTGGTTCGACCTTGACTTATTTTGAGTACTGTTGCCTTTCCCCGATCCAGTCGAGGTCCATTGACCTCTAGGGCTGGGTATAGGCGAAGAGGGTGGCATTGTCTTGCTGCATTGCTACTAGTAGTAAGGTGCCTTACTAGTAGTAACAAACTACTGGTAGTAAGGCACCTTGTTACTAGTAGAAATGCACTTGGCACTTAGCTACTATAGATCAGCACGATCCGCACCCCACCGGGCCTTCTGCATCACCTCCTCCGCAAGAATCACATTGTAGCCTTGCAGTGATAGGACGCACAACATGACTAGCTGAACTTGATAGGGCTATCACAAACTATGAGACACCTGCAATGCATTTTTTTTTTGAAAGATCCGATGTCTTAATGCCACACAGCTGGCACCTCACAGCCACCAAGAAAACACAACATGCAGTCTATCAAAATACATGGAGTCTCAAAGTACAAATACCTTCTCAGTTCGTACCTCGGAAAATGGGTACGGTCGTACCAGTTTGTTATAGGGTCATGTCCCATGCTCTACTTCGGAGGGTCCAGGTAGCAATGAACCATGTTGAGCAGATGTGGAATCACCATGAAAGCCAGCTCTTTCGGCCATGCTCCAGCAAAATTTGCAATCAACATGCTTAGGGATCTCAAAGTACCCTATAGAAAAATTAGAACCTTCCATCACAATCACTTTCCAACATCACCGTCACAAACGCATCCATTCTCCGAGGTTGAACCCAACAAAAACAGCTCCTTTCCCTAAGCTTTAAGGGTCCAGGACCATCCTGAGGATGTCCTTTGACCCCCCAAGACCATTCTCTGGAAGTACGTACTCACCTTCAAGACCATCCGAAGTACGGAGGTACCTGGACCCTATGGGTTTCATTTCTCCAGCTCGGTCGCTGAATTCGTCCTGGCCATGTGAACGTCGTTTCCGGTCGTTTCCGGTCGTTTCCGGTCGTCCGCCATGGCACCACTTGCGGAGCCCGTCAAGCAGGGGAAGCAGTCCGTGCTGTTCCGGCACGCGGGCGCCAGCCACCAAACGTCACGCCAGCAGCGAGGACCTGAGGTCGAGCTCCAGTCTCAGTGCGTGAATCGATGTGTGCAGGGTCTCACGCCATCCAAATTCGTTCTTGGAAGTATAAAAAAGCCTTTTTGGCGGGCCTTGGAGCTGCTGGGCAAAGAGCCTTTGAGGTTTGAACCAAGATCACAACACAACATGCTTGAAGGCCAAGGGTGGTCATTTGGGACGCCTGTCTGGCTTATCCAGCTGCAGGGCATGTCTTTGGCATTCCCACTTTTCCACATACTGGCACTCAGGTGGAACAACGGTTCTGACCTCCTCAGCTTTCCTGCAAAATCACGGTTAAATCCCTAGGGCTCCTGTCCCATCTCCTCAGGTTCGGTGGGCACAGACCCCCCTGGCACCCACCCCAACCACCGAACCGAAACGGAGGTGGGCCAGGAGCCCTAGGGAAACTAGTATGTTAAAATGGTCTTGCAGGTTATCAACTTTTTCTGGGTAGCGTCGAGGTCGGACTGGAAGTGGTAGATTTAGATGAACCATTTTTGCTCGGCCTCCAATCTCACACCGATCTGGTTGGGTTCCAAAAACCGAGCTGAATTCATCTATATACACACTCCTTGAAATAGAAACATGGAAGTGAAATTCACCACAAAATTTCACTTGGCCTTCGAAAAATGGTCATCGAAAAGGCCATGCCATGCATTTCCATGATTGTTTCATGGAGCATATCCTTCGGTTTTATTCCATGTGCCAAAAACAGAATCGGCAAAAACTCCCTTCTCCCCCAACAAAGCTCAGTGAATGCCATGCCATGCAGGCGCAGTTGTTGTTTGACATGGACCAGGTCACCCACCCAGCACCAAACCCCGAAAAAAGAACAGTCCAAATGAACAACATGGACTACAGCAGCCGGATTGTCAACCATGTATTGCTTTTGGAGGATATTGACCCGCATCCGCATCTTTCAAAAGGTCTTCTCTTGCAAAGATCAAATAGGAAATCCCTAGGAGAACACTCCTTGCATAGATATCAACTCCGATTTCGCTGGAGAGCGATCTGTTCAAACGGTTCTACGGTTCTCTCTGCATCAATAGACTTCAGAACGTGTAACACCATACCCAATTCCCATGCAATCTGATCGACGCACTCCATCCACTGTGAACCTTAGACCTGCACGGCGGCTTCCACCGCGCTCCGAACACGCATGCGCGGTTGAGGGAAAGCAGCACGTGATGGATGGCATGATGAAGGACAATAAGAGGATGGTTGATCAAGAAGTGCTCAGATTCACGTGTTTTTTCACATGTATATCCGCAAAGTACAGTACCCAGACAAGGGTACAATTGTCTTCATAGGGCATGGGGTCTTGTCCCAGTGCAAAGAATGTAAAAACTGAGCCAGACCTCCTGAAAGAAGGAAATACATGGAAATACTACATCCAATCTAGATGGTCTCCGTCATCTTTTGCAATTCCTCAAAATCGAAGAGAGCCTTAACTATCAGTGGGATGTCATGTTCTTTTCCACTGATTCCAGTAGATCAACCAGTAGATCGGTGCTTGATGGAAGGACTCACAGCTGCATTCCCATTTAGACCACCACAAGTTGGTTTTAGTCCTTTTTCCAAAGGGTTGTGTTGTTGGATGTGTTCTTTTCACAGCAACAAGCAAGGGGGAAACAAACGAACCAACGAGAACGGTGCGATTCTGCTCGATGGATCTGTCGCACGTGGGGAGGCTCTGTTTCTACCGACTCTCACAGTCAAATGAGTCAATGTTTGGTTATACATGTCAAATCCCTAGTTAGTTGCTATTACTATAGTCTTCCCGATGACCTCTTTTCCTGACATCGTCTTCTATGTCCGACAATCACTTTCCACTGACACCCGAAGCATTGAACGCAGTCTGTCTGACCCGGCATGGACAGGTGCTTTCCTCGCATCGACCCAAGTACTTCACACCCAAACGCTCAGGCTAAATGCATTGCATATTTACCAAAAAGAACACTGAAATCAATCCCAATGTATGGGATTTCAGTCCATACATGTGTTTGAAGACTGTATGAAGACTACTGCATGCCACACGTGTCCAACAAATCAATTCCCATCGATTCATATCGAATCAACAGTGACACGTTCTCATCCTCTTTGGAACCCACAGGTTTAGTTATCCCATTACCAGCTATAGTTACCAAACGTTACCGACTGTTACAGGTTAGTAGGACAAACCCAAGGTATATATATAGTTGTGAAACATGCACAGACTGTTTCTAGGTTTGTGCTGCATTTCATACCATCCCGAGTGCTCACATTGATCTATACCCGTTCGGCCTCCAGTCGTACCTCCGAAACGGTTCGGTATGGCTGGACCCGACCAGGGCACCCACCCCAGTCCCACCGAACCTCAGGTTCGGTACGGCTGGAGGTCTAGGGTATATAGGTCCTATATAGGTTGGTCCCTTTCATTTTCCCAAATGACAGACTGCCCGGTAAAAGACAGACTGCCCAGTCTCCACATGCTCCCTAGTTGGTGGTCTGCAAAATGTAGGATCAATGGTCCCAAATCACAATCACACCCAGGTCCAGCTTTGTCAGGTATTTCCAACCAGATCGCGCCTTCAAAGTCACCCGTGAGCGCGGCGTAGCGCGTGAGATACTCCCCGGGTTCCATGGCCCAGGCATCGCACGAGATCAGGGCGCCCTGCCGGACGTCGCGGACGACGGAAGGCCGTTCGTTGTGCGCGGGATGTGGGAACGGCGCATGTTGGGTGTCGAAAAGAAGAGGGAAGCACCGGTGGATGAGACGAGGCGCAACGGGTAGGGGGGAGGAGCGATGATGATAGCTATAGGTTGGGAGGAATCAGTGGTTGGCTGTCTTGAGCACCAGTGGTCTTGAATCAGGGCACACATTCAAGAAACATCGTACTGCTAGGTGTTCAATGATTCCCTGTGAAGCTAAATGAAGAGAAATTCAATAAAGAAAACATAGATCAGCACATGAGTAGCACATGATCACACATGCACTTCTGTGCCTTCGATGTTATTGCTGGGGCCTCAAAACCAGTTTTGGAGGCTCAAACGGTGGAATTCCAAGCAGTCACGTCAGCAACTGTCACTAGCTCAGCTCAATTTGTGTGCTTTTTATCCAAGCTCCATGGTTCAAAGCACGATGGCCTCCAACCTTATAACAGGGATGTGTTTATCCAAGCTCCATGATTCAAGCCATCTTCTCCGCTCAAGTTTGAGATCTCCAAACATGCGCCGCGAGGGTCGGGTCAAATGTGTAGCAACCCTCGTCCTTTAATTGCACAAAATTCTCGCATGTCTCTTTTCAAAGCAGAGGAACATGATGTGTTCCGATTTGCACTGAAGATTCCTCCGAAATCCACCAAACCACCGATCCACAACGGGTTCGGTATACCACCCGTACCCAGATACCGATGTGGCAGGCGTGTCGAACACATCCACTCCATGACGGAGGGACGACATTAGCGGGTCCAAGGCTCCGGCAGGGAAGGGTGGGACCGTCCCCAATGGGATGTTCTATGGCTTATCCTCACTGCGAAACCGGCACCCTTTTGGAGCGGTAGGGCGTTTTTTCTTGTGCCAGGGTCGGGTCCAGTCACACCGAACCGAAGCGGTTCGGTACGACTGGAGGCCTAGGAAACCTTGTTTTTTCCTAGGAATAGTCGTTCCAAGGTGGAGACTCTACTGGCTCTGTCGCCACCCACTGAATCCGGCAGGATTCCCACTGGAAGCAACATGCTTTTTCATTATAACAATACATCATAATACATCCACCTGGACCCTCCAAAGTACCTGAATGAGAAAATGGAACATGATCTGAACAGAAAAAGCTAACCCCAAGACCCCTAAATAGTGCCATCTACGCCCCCACATTTTTGGTGGTACTAGGCCAAGGCAAGTCTTTTTGGGGCTGTATGGGGCTGTTCCACATCTCTATAGGTATCACCTCTACCAACCCCTGGCCTCCAGGTCTTCCAGGCGTCGAAAGAAGCGCTGCGGCTGGTGATAGCGGCCATCATAGCTCCCTGGTCGGGCGCGCCGCGTCGCGGCGCCGGGGCAGATCAGGATGAATCGGCTGGGAGGCCAAAGAGTCGGACCCAAACGCAAACAAAACCACTCGGAACCATCATAGATGTCATAAGCAGTAAACATGCCAATGGGCCAATGATGACGCATATATTGGACAATGGGTCATATATTTCATGGACTCCTGACATCTCGACGAAGCCACATGTTTCACGCTGGCTACACGCAACCCCATCATCACAGCTTTCATCGCAGCAAGGCGTTTGCCCCCAAACCCTGTCTGCCCAGATGCTCCAAGCAGCCCAACAGGTCCCTCAAAACCCAAGGATTGGTGAGAAACCCCATTCGGGTGCCCAATTCGCGTCTGGGTGGAGCATTTTTCCATGTCTTTCCTCTTTGGCGTCCAGGTGGCTCCAGTCATCCAAGAAGAGGGGAGAGTCATCTTCCAGTGCCCGTTGCACTGTGGCACGGGAGATCATCAATCCGGTGGAGCTGGGCGTGCCCATGTGGCCCAGATCCTCCTCGGGGGGAGAAGGGACGGGGGAATTCGATGTCCAACCCGTAAGGCGTTTCGTTTAGGTGGGACTGGGGACCCGGGTGGATTTGGAGGGTCCAGTCATACCTTCTTGTAGGGTTTGCTTGCTTTTCGGCGCGCTGGGTAGGCAGGGCAGGTGGGACTGAGCGGGTCAACTTGGGATCTGCCTCGGAGGTGACTGAGGGATCCAACAGTGGAAATTACATGGGATGGCCATGTGGCTGCTCAAACTAACATGTGGGGCTGATCTGGAATCCAATTCATTTCTCGATGCGTTCCCAGCGAATTATACGAGCTACTGTATCGCCTCAAACATGTCCAGACAAATATATTATATGTTCTCTATTCAAGGTTTCATCCAAACTCGACCATGTCATGTGCGACAGGTCAAGTGTGAAAAACAAACCCCACATCTGCTTTAATGGAAAAAGGACAGGAGAACCCGTGGCGGATGTCCGTTCACGATATCGACACCGAGCATCCAGCATGCCGCCAATCTTCAGGCGTTGCACACGTGCCATGTGGATTTGGCTAGTGTTGGAGACGTGCAAGCCTGGCATGACGGTCTGACCACACGGCTCGAGTGGTTGTGCTTTGGATAATTATGGGATGAAGGATGAGGGGACTGGCAGTGTCAAAAGATGTGAAGAGTCTCTCTGGCCTTGTGCTGTCATTGAAACGCTCATGAGCTGCTGAAGGCATCCTTTTCCCAAGCACCTCCAGCTCTTCAGCTAAATCCCTTCGCCCAGACGTAAAGAGCCCTCACCCTCCAAAGTGTTTTCTTCCACATACCCAGACACTCCATGTATGGAATTATACAGCCGATATAAATTCACCCCCAAAACCACCAATGTATAGGCAGTATGATATGACAGGATCATTTTTCGAAAAGGGCTGATATGGCGTAAATTCCCTCGACTTCTTTCACCTGGTGTTGGCGCAACAGCGATCTGCCGTTTGTGATGATGATGGAAGCCAAAGAAAGCCACCGCCCTACCTCACAAACCTATATTCATAAAAGTTCCCCACCCCAAATCTCTCCAAATCATTCCATTTCCCAGCCGGCTTGTCGGCTTCTTTCTGCCTAGAGAGACATGAAAATTGCTGGGCTTCCCAGTGCAACTTTGATTCATCCTCAGATGTCGCTCGCTCTCAGCTCGATCTGGCAGGGCTTTCTGTCTGCCGGTGTTCCGACCTCTTAACTTTGTTAGGGGAGTGAAACGGAACACAGAAATGCGCGATTGTTTCATGGGATTCCGGCTGAGAGGGTTCTTAGTGTTTTTCGGCGTGTGAAAGTTCGGTGCAGCTCAGCATAGTATCGCAGGCGTGGATGTGAACATATACCACCAAACATATACCAGCACCCCCAGTCGGGGTGGTTCATGGACACCCCGAACAAAACAGCTTTTGGCTATAAATAGACACCCCGAACGAGTCGGGTGCTGGTATTGCTTCCTATTTTCCCTAGGGCTCCAACTACCTCCTGAGAAGGTGGTTAGACCCCCCAAACCCACCCCAACCACCTTCTCAGGAGGTAGTTGGAGCCCTCTAGGGTTTCCAACCTTCCGAATTGAAATCAATCATGTTGAGTCCGAAGGGACCCCTTTGGCAGATGCTCGGCCGAAAACCAGGAGCCGAAGTCCGACCCACACGCCCACCATCAGCCGTGACGTCATGTCGGATCATCACTCAAGAGGTTCTTCCAGAAATGGCGTATACAGTATCAATCGACTTCGCAAAGCCAGTCAAAAACAGAATCCCTTCCAGCACGTACGAATGTAGGGGTGTCCATTAATATAGCCCCGAAAAGATGTGATTCGGGGTGTCCATGAACCACCCAACTCCTGGGGGTCCAGGTGTCCAGGCTAGGGCGCCTATGCAGCCTCCAATCACCTGACTCAATGAATGGGTTTTCAGAAAAAAAATCTGTTTTCACTGGCAAACGCATCAAATTCTATCGTTTTCACCTTCAATCATTTGGCCTCTAAGACGATGTTTGTTTGTTTGGGTGGAACATCCTTACTCAGCTTCTGCATTTTGGAGGCAAACACACCACCCCTTTGACCAGATCCTTTTGCCTCCAAAAACGCACATCGTTCAGAACCGATTCAAACCAAACACCTGGGACGATGCAGCTCTCTCTTGACCTCACCGATCCGCGCAGTGCATGGCCTTCTCTTGCCGAGCGGCTCGTTCTCAGGCTCCTCGCAGCCGGCCAGCGCGTAGTAGACGTGGTTCATGTTCCCCGCGTAGCGCGGCGTCACGGCGACCCGATACCCGAGGATCTCCTGACGACGCAAGACGGGAGGATCCGAAGGGGGGCGATTCATCTGCCCAGAGGCGACCCCGGGCCCGAATCCTCGGGTCAGGGTGGTTTCGAAAACCAATCCCGATCGGTTTGGAGGGACCAGGAAAGGGCTGTGAACGAAGCGTCTGGGTGATCCTGCAAAAAGGGGTGTGTCCTGTCTGGTCAGATCCCTTCTCTGGCTGGGTTTTTTCGCTCCTAGGGTGGAGGCGGCTGCTTAAGCGCAGGATCTTCCAGCGTGACCCCACACTGTTCACGGAGGCTCCTTTCGTCCGATCGGTTTTCCACCCACGGAGCGCGGGTGCGTTCTCGAAGGACGGCCATGCAGACGTCCGTCTTCTGGTTCTGTCGTCTCAAAAGCCTTCAAAAGACACATGGTTGTTGGGGGGAAGAAAGAAGAGTATAACGTTAATTCTGCCCGCCTATAAGACTCCGGGCCCTCGAATGTGAAGGGTTTTTGAGTTTTGAGAATCCGGACCCCTGTGGTGTCGGGTCCGACCCGTGCCATGGAGCCCTATACGGATATCCGGGTGGCCATGGTTCATGAACTGGGGAACCAGCGGCAGCGTAGACGTGCGAATCCTAAGAACCTGACATGTTCATGATCCTCAACCTGTGAATCCTTTGCTTTGAGTCATGTTGGAACTTTTTGGGGGGACGAGAAAAAATGTCCAGCACCCGGACCACTTCCCACATCACAGGCTTTGGACCCGACGGCGAGGATTGGACATCTTCTGTGGGGTCCTTGGACAAACCTGTTCTCTTCGCCTTCAGCTGGATTTCCTGAAATCCATTCATATTGGGTGATGGGCCAGGGGCGGTGCATGGCACTTGCCCACCAGGTCTACCTGGTGGACCGGCCCCCGCCGGACCGGAAGGTCCACCGAGGGGCGAGCGCCGGGGTAAGAAGAAGAAGTCGGTCGAGCCGGTCGAGCCGGGAGCGTTGGTCGAAGGTCGACCAGACAGGTCGGTCGTATAGCTTATAGAGACCCTAGGGATCCAGTACCTTCTCAGGTACGGTGATGTGTTCGGCACTGTTATGTAGGTTTGGAGGGTCCAAGTACCTTCTGAGAAGGTACGACTGGATCCCTAGGGAGATACATTGGGTCTTACCGACCAGAAAGAAATGATGATAAGGTAAAGGCCTGCTTCAATCATGGTGTTCTTGGTCGCTGACTGTTGCAAGATGTTACGGGTAATAGAGGATGCGTCCATATATGTACAGTGCCCCCCAACCAAAAAAAAGGTGATTCGGACCTGGGAACACATGCACCGGTCGACCGTGGTGTGTGATGCGGTTTGTTGGACCCGGTCTGCAGTGCGCATGGCGTTCCTCACGTGGAAACTACGAGCGGTTTCACGAACTTCCCTATAGTCACGTCGCGGGTCACGAACTTGAGGTCCACGAATTGGTGGGCTTCGGTCCTGGTGCTTCAACACTCCATCTACCAAAAAAATTTTGCGGTGACCGAACTCTTTCGATCCTTTGTCGAGGTCACGAACTCGTTCGGTCAGACCCCTCCTACATCAGCAATAGTATCCTCCAATCAAAACAGCTGTGAGGCCAGCGTTTTGACATTCAACGCAACAATTACGCAACATAGATAACATATACAAAAAGAACAATAAACACCTACCAAAATCTGTTCACCACCCAACCTGGACACCAAACCAAGCGCCACCACCGGTCCTCAACCAGGATCTGTAAGAGCGCCACTGGAGTGTCCACCTGTTCACTCCGCCGAACCGAAGTCCAACGCTCTCTCTCTCTCACGGAGGAAGCCGGTGCGGCTGAGTTGTGGGTCTCCGCAGTACCCGGACTGCATCAACCAGTCGCTCAGTCCCAGTCGCGTGTTCGGGTCACCACGTCACGTGACGGCCGCTTTTGGCCACGCACGGAAAAGGCGGTGGCTTCTCTGGTCAGCACAAAGCTGCATTGGAGCTAAAAGCCGACCGTGCGGTCTGCCGGACATTTTTGACACCAAAACACCCAAAAGTGTTCCGGATGTGCCGGCGACCTGTAGGTTGCATCTGCTGCGACAGCTTCCACACTGTGTGGATTTTGATCACAGAAGCCCTTCCAAGTCTTTAACTTGAAGAAGCTGCTTCAGTGCCAAATACATTGTCGGAACCACATGAGCTTGCCTTTTTAAACATTGCGGCGCTCTGTGTGATGGTCATCGGGTGGCCCCAAAACAAGTGTATGTCACCAATCATTGCATTTTACGGGCGTTGAATTAACCACAACTTCAACAAGGTGGGGTTCTCATCTGTGTGTGGCTCAGAATCTGTCTAGGACCCTTCTGTTGAGGACACTTCCTCAGTGGTTTTCTCTGCGCAACATCCTTTTATCAAGAAGTGACCGTTGGTGTCTGATAATTCTTGAGCCACACTCACGCAAGCACAAGAGTTGGGGCCACTCAAAAAAAAAGCGCAGGAGAGTGGGAGTGTCCTGGGAGTGTACTCTCTTTCTGATTTATGAGTGGTTCATAGCTTCTAAAACTTGCACTCTCATTATCTCATGTACTTGTTCCAATGCATCTGTTCTTGAAGTCTTGTGCTCTTCTGCGCAAGAAAAAAAACAAAACATAACTAACAAAACAGTTGACAAGCAACAATACAGCAAAACACATATATGTGTAACGATCCCTGCACTCTTTGACTCTTTGGTGGGGGCCTGAAGTCAAAATCCTTGCGGTTTCTTGTCGGCTGCTCAATTTAATATATTATATATTGTGTTGTTTGTTTTACAGTTGTCAAGTCATTTTAGTATATAAGCAACTTTCACAAATGACATCAAGGCACAGGACAGTCACCCGCTTGAGGATGTATTCATCCATCAGTGGTTCCACTCCGGTGGTCCCCCGGGAAGAACTCATATGAAACCATTTTAGACTCTCCGCACCCGAACACCTGGGCCTTTTTTGGCCCAGTCTCACACCATGGCGGACTGCGTCTTCTCTTGATCCGCCGGTGCGACTTTGGGTACGGAGGCGCTCTCCGCGGCTGTGCCGGGCTTCTCCGGCTCGGCGCTGAAGCTGTTTTGGCTCCTGAGGATTTTTTGAACTCTACGGCTTCACACCATGGAAGCATATGGAAGGTGGCACCTGCTTTAAAAAGAACAGATTTTGACGTCTTTTGTTGTTTTCCGCTTGGATGAGCATGTGGCCTGGATGAACATAGGTCTTCAAGTCCAGCTCAAAACACATGGCTTCACCCACGTATCTACTCAAGATAAAACAAAAAGAAACATCTTATACGCGTTCACAAACGCGTTCCCTGTTATATGAAGAAAAACACATCATCGATGTAGCAGTTGCATCAAGTTGCATCCGGTAGGATCCGGTGGGCTTCCACAAGTTTGACCCTTTTCTCAGACCTGGCCCGGGTCCTGTGCTCTCCGGACCCTGTGCTCTCTCTCTCTCTCTCTCTTCTCAACCAGGTCCCTTCCGACCGCCTTGACCGGCTCCTGGTGGTCCGTTGTCCTGTAGCAATCCGACGGCTGGAGCTCTTGCGCGATCCATCGCCCACGGCCATGTTCAAGTCATCCGCCAAGATGTTGATGGCGCGCATCACGGTGCTCAGGTCATAGACCGAGAGCTTGCCAAGGTCAGAGATGAAGGTCTGCTCTTTCCCCTGTCCATCCTGATTGTTTGGCTCGTTCGGCGAAGAAAGGCTCATACTAGAAAAAACACGCATCTTTCCACCAAAAACATGCATCAAGGATGTGGTTTGGAGCTTTGGATGACTCTTGAGCCCTTGATCCCTCTACAAAGAAAAAAACATCCGCTGAATTCTGAGTCCAGTCTCCTCCTTGATGAATGTGGCCACGTCCAACAAGCTTTGAAAGACATCTTTCTCCTGCAGCTTACGCAGCCCGCGCCCGGAAACGACACTATACCACATAAAAATAGCCTAACTGAGCCAAACGTGGATCTGAACTCAGGACTCAGGACCATCCAATGTCAAATGTGCTCCTATGCATGGACATGCTCTCACACGCAAAAGCTTGAAAAAGGCATCCAACCGGGACATCGCGAAATTGTATGGGGTAGGGGGAACATGGAAACACCCATGCGCAGCTTTTGTCACTGTCATTCTCCTCTGGCACCTTTCCAAGGTTCATGATCCGAAGTTCCTTAGAGCTTCCCAAGGCCGAGCGATAGCAAAGCGCACAGAGGCCGAGCATGACCATTCCCGCCAGGATGACGACCATCAAGGAGGAGATCACCGTGCCGAAGACTGCCAGAACACGTGCAGCATCCTCCCCACTGTTGTCGGCATATCCAAGTGACCCTGCCAACAGCATGACGAGAAGCGACACTGACATTCCATCCACCAAGTTGAGGACTGGAGACTTCCAAGGAAGGAACCACAGCTGAAGGCACAAAGATCCAAGGAGAATCATGTGCATCAAGGTGAGTTGCAAGCTGGGCATGTTCGTTGCAATGACTCCTGGCATCGACAACAAAGGCCCTCGGGCCAAGAGGACCAAGCCGAAATACCACACATTGGGCCTGAAGCGGAAGATCAAGAAGCGAATCGCTGCCAGCCTCGCCATGCACACGATTTCACCACTCAAAAAAAACACGTTCGTGCGTGGATTTTCGCCGGCACTTGCCCTCTTGATCCACTGAATTGCCTTCAAAGCTCGAGTTGCGTTCTCTTCGGGGTTCCCCCCCAATTTCCATCCCCCCAAGAGTACACGAACTCTCTTCAGATCGCCGTGGCAAGACTGGTGAGACTGACCAACAAGTCTCGCCTGGGTTTGCCGGACCAGCGTGGTGCTTGGTAGGCCGCGTAGCAGGCCGCCGCGAAGAAGCTGAATGCCAAGAACAGCACCAAGCCACCAAAGATGCGCATGATGATCTGAGCAGTTGTTGTTTGTTTCAAGTATCAAGGAATAGGGTCAATCTATATCCAGTCTAATTACAAAAATGTCCAACGGTCCAGCAAGCCGTTTATTTGCTTGGGCTGTTCCATATTTGTTTAAGTATAACATCAACCTTGTTGACAATGAAACAATGTCTTGGTATCACATATTATCATATGAAACGCCGGGAGCCCAGGCCATCGGTTGCGTTGCTCCAAACTTGATCTACTTCAGACAGACTCTATATAGAGATGTTCTGCATGTGGCACTGTTTTTGATTGCTGGCCGAGAACACGAAAACACCAGACAACTCCAAAGCTTGCGCAACTTTCAACCAAAGAGCGTGCTCCTCTGTACCGCAAAAGACGTTGGGGTATTTCAAGATGCTCTCTTGATTGGTTGGGTGGCGGTAGCACATGAACGGCATAAGCCCCACGTTGCACATCGTGGTGAAACCCACCTGCAAAGTCGGTGACACGACCCCAGGGCATGCTTTCAGTGACGACTTTTAGTACCGTAGGGCTCCAACCACCTCCTAAGAAGGTGGTTGGGGTGGGTTTTGGGGGTCTAACCACCTTCTAAGGATATGGTTGGAGCCCCAGGAGTATATATATATATATAATATACTCAAAGTGTGAATGGGGAGAACTGCTGATCACACCAAAACTGCCAATGGCCTACTTTCAGGAAAGGGAAATCTCCTGCGTCACCCGACCACAGCCATGCCCCTGAACTCCCTGGAAGTTCACCGCTTTGGCGACGAAAACACAGCTTCGTTCAGCACGAACGTTCGTCCGTAGCAAGAATGCAAGTCGTCTGAAAAGCATCTACTGTGCACCAAAACAAATCATGCACAAGTCAAGAAGTAGTAGAGAACCTCTCCAAAAATCAATCATGAATCATGGCCCGAGACAACAAGCTTGCCGCACCTGTAAGAACTGGCCAAGGGTACTGATGGTCTTGTTCTTCTCCCATGCAAGAGACCGGCGCTTCATAATTGGAATGAAGTTCGTCAGGAAGCCCACAGTGGGCAAGGACACAACGACGATCCAGAAGAAGGACGCCGTGCTCACATATCGCGCCACGTTGCCGCCTGCAGCACAACTCAAGCCAAGAGCATCAAGGTTGAAGGTGAAGACTGAAGCAAAGTTCAGGAGGTCTCGCAAGCCAGCTGGCCATTCAACAGCAACTGTGTTCAAAACCCCAAGGTTTTGAAACAAGGCGATCAACATTCCCAAAGCAGCCGTCGTGCTCATCATCACGCTGGCTTTAGCCGTATAGCTGCTCGTCAGCATGTAATATGAGCCGCACACTCCGATCACAATGATGATCACACAGAAAGCCCATGCAACTGGCACTGCCCCACAGGGCTGGCATTGGTCCGAAGCCCAATAGTGCCCCTCTTTGCAATCACCACATGTGAGACCTTCTCGGTCTCCAAAGCATTCGCCTGGAGCACCACCTGGGCAAACGAGTTCCCCCGCACACTTGTAGGTGTCAAGAGGGGCGAGCGGATTGCCTTGGATGGGAATCTACAAGCACACAAGGCAACTCAGTCAAACAAATCAAACCGCAAATAATATGTATAGTATATGTTGTGTAGTGTGAATAAATCTCCCAAAACTGCACATGTAAAGAGTGCGACTGAATTTGTATTGCTACACTGTGTTACACAAAAAAAGTGTGTTTAAGCCAATTCAGCTTGCCGAAGTAGCCCTTCTTCACAAAGGGATTCCTCAAGTCCGTAACTCCGCCAACTGCGACAAGCTTGTCGACTGTGCTACCTTTTGGGCAATGCATGCTTTCCTCATGGCAAGCCACACAAACGGATTGCGATTCGATTGTCCCTGCCTCACAAACACAGTCTGTCAAAGATCCTGCACCCAGTAAGAGCGTTGTCCGGGAACCACCACATGAGATACATGAGGTTTGCGCTGTGTCTGGTTGGTAAAAACCTTCATCACAGGGTGTGCATTGTGTGCTCCCAGACGAGCTTGCTGATGTGCCCTTTGGACACGGCTCACATTGGGTGGAGTAGGTGTTGGCTTGACTGTAGCCCGGAGCGCAAAGCTTGCATTGGAAAGTCCTGCCCTGATCATCAATGAGCTCCTCAGATGCAGATCCTGCTTGGCAAAGCCCACATCCGACAGCATCTGCTCTGCTGGAGACGAAAGCCCCGGAAGCATCCACCAACCCGAAGCCTTCATAGCAAGCAGTCTCGACTGGTTTCCATTTCATCCACCTCGTGAACAGAGACCCATCGCGGTTCGTCGGTCACATCTAGTCTATAGATGTAAGTAGACCCTAAGTAACTTATCATATTTAACAAGTATGCCAAGATATGCCAAGCTTATAGTTACGTGATGTTGCGTGTGATGCGCTCAGTATAGCTCGACTTTGGTTTGAACACATCTACATGCTGGATCAAACAACCCATCACTCTCATCGTGAAATAACCACCGTTCTACTGCGTGGGTCTGGAATTCGCGTCATGACGTTTACATCAATCATCTCACCGTCCACCGTGCCTGTCTCGGTTCTCCTTCATCCATTTGCACGAGACGTTGTAGGTAGACCCTGATTGCTGAAGCTCGAGAAGGAGATTTTGCACTTCGGGAAGCTCAAAGTTCATGTTGGACACAAACCTGGCGACTCCACTCCGCTCGACTCAACTCCACGGTCGGTTGGTCACAGTGACCAACACGAGAAACAACTGAACCGTTCGGAAGGACCGGTTTTCTGGGGACGGGGTGTTTTTGTTCTTCGAAAACAGCGGGCTGCCAGAAGCTGGATGTCGAAAAGCCTATCAAAACAGTAGGCTAAATTCCAAGAGCAAACAAATCACAAGAAGGTGGACTACCTCATACTATTGAACCACAAGCTCAACACAAAGATCTGAACAAACAGGACTTAGTGAGAGAGGAAACACACGCTCTCTGTTTCGCTTGAACAGTGCTTGTCTGTGGTGCCCAAAACGGACAACAAAGGTGAAGGCCAAGGTTTTCTCGTTTCCTCCAACTTTCAACCAGCTAGTTATCCCTCCTACTCTTCAGCTGCTCAAAGGCATGACATCCAAAAGGTCTCCAAAACGTATCAAGGAAAACCCGGAGATTCTGCCAAGGCACTCGCGGACCCTGCCTGCCTTCGCTTGCAAGTTGTGACTCACCAGCTTGGACACGTAGCTTCCTTTGGCGCCCGTCTTTTTGTCTCCTTCCCACCACTCAGTTGCACTGTGACGTGCAAAAGTCAGTGGCTCTGGCAACATGTCAATGAACGTGGAATCCGGAACCCACCAGTAGTGCAAGGCCCGATGATTCTGCACATGTTTGATCCACGTTGCATAGCCTTTGGAGAGTCCGACGGCTGTTGGCATTCCGTAGGCGGTAGACCACTGCATCAATGCCTGCAATTTCCAACCATTGCCTGACGTGAAGAGAGGGATGCACTGAGAAGAATTTTGCCTGCAAGCAGGGGCATACCACCAGCGATCGTTTGTGCACTTGGCGATATACGTACCATCTGGCTGGCTCACTACCCCGTCGTAGTCCCCAGAGTACTTGGCATAGTCTCCCATGCGACTTGGGTTACTCATGTCAGTTTCGCTGCACAATTCCAGTTCTGACAGGTCCACATCATGAATGGAATCGAAGTACTTCCTGCATGTGGACAATGCAAAAAAAGTTGCAAAGAACATTAAAGGGTGCTATATCCTTGAAGATATTTCCTTCAAACCAACAGGTTTCTGAACACATGTCATGTAATCATTACAGCCAGCAGGTACCTGAAATGACAGATTCCAATAGTGTTGCAAAAGAAAAAAACACACACAGAGACTTCTTTCAAAGCAGTGCAGGTCGGTATCCTTGGGTCGTGATGCGTAGTATTGTAGCCTCGGGACGTTAAAGAGACATCCGCTTTTGGGGGGAGGGAAAACGTTTAAAGGCACAACTAAGCGACTATCTGTTTGGGGTGTGGCGGACGATTCCTAAGTAGCCTGGGTAGTCCAGCCAGGAGCCCCGAGTTCTGGATGGTGGAAGATCATGATGAAGCAGGACCCACACAATCTATACTGTATATTGAGACGCAGTCATCTGGGAACATGAGATTTAGGATGATTTAGGCATGGCTGAATGGTATCACCCTGACAGTGACACATTTCACAAATCCAGAACATACAAGACAAACACGTTGTTTATGCTATTTTCATGATGTCATATAGAAGACACGCCTCTGCGATAGACATGAAAAACAATCTACAAGGGGTTCAGGGCAACTTTGTTGTCCCGGCGAGTTGTTCAATTGAAGTTGAGACAAACAACTCAAACTACATCGAGACAACCAAACCTCGAACAAGCAACTCTTGTAGAAGTCGAGGGCAAGACCGGAATCAGCATAAGCACTATTCAGGATGGCCTGGCTCACGTACATGGACTCCTCACCAGCATAGCCTTGCATTTGCTTAAGAAACCACACAGCATTCCCTATCCGGATTGCCTAAAGGGAGATCCACCAAAGTTGAAAAAGGGCAATCAGCATAAAGAAAACCAGGTAGCCCATGCTGCCCAAGTCTTGTGATGCAATTCTCGGGAATTCCTTGTTGAATTGATCCATGGCGGAAGCATAGCTACCAACCCAAGAGTCCACGCTGATATGGAGCGTCGTCTCATTAATTCCACACTGCTTTTCAGCCACGATTTTGTTGTCAAAGTCGAGACATCCTGGCAAAGCGTAGAAGCAAGACGCCCCATTGGCACCCATGCGCGTATCGAGGGTGGCATGGTAGCCCATGACTTCTTGAAGCAACATTTCCGTCAACTTGTTGAGAAGCCAAGACGAGGCCCAATTGCTCTGAAAGACCCCGATTGGGATATCATGGCCCGCTTCATCCTGCAAGAGCTACATGCATTAATGAACACTCAAAGAAAAGAGCGAGATTGGCTCTTGCGGGCCATTTTGCGCATATATTGCTATAAAGCCGAGTGGTATCTCAAACGCAGCTGTGATTTTTCACGACAATTCAAGTTAACACGCAGCGTATGGCAGTACGGCCTGGTGAAGGTGGCTTCGCTGTTCGGTCATGACAGTGGTTACAAATGGTTACAGCACGAAGCGGGTGGGTCAGCGGCGTAAGATAAAATATTTTGTTTGAAAGGAGGACCTTAAGAAAATTAATGACAAGAACCCCTCACAGCACCTGCCTGGATATACTTCCGCTGGCTTTCTGGCACACCATCGTCAAGGCAAAGCTCAGAGCCCAACCCTTTAAGCCCGTAAAGGAGCAAGACTGCTAAGCGCAGCATCGCTCTACGCATAGCTTCGAATGTTCTTCACAAGGGAATCAGGCACTTTGCGCTGAGAGCCAAGAAATATCTCGGAAGTCAAAGATTGGAAATGATTGGAATGTCATGAAATGTACGTGGCTGGCTTTTAAACAGCAGAAAACAGCAATCTCGAACTTCCTGCAGTGTTCAAATTTTGATCTGGCCTGAAACTTGTTGCCATAGACATTCCAAACCCCCAAAGGCTTCTCGTTTGCCAGCAGCTGCCGCTGCTCTTCCGGCACAACTTCCACCAAGCCAGTCAAACAATCCTGGTGTGGCTGCACGCCAAACGGCGCGGCGTTGTGCGCGCAAAAGGGCATTGAACCCTGAAATCAGGATTGGGGGTCTCTTGCCAGGTTCATTCCCAGACCGCCTATTTATGTGATATATAGTTATACACTTAAACAGCATATATTGTTTTAATAAGGGTACACAAATAAACATGTTTTAATAAGGGTCATAAATGGGGTAGATGTATGGTTGATGTGTAGATGTATGTAACATTATGTAGGATTGATGTATGTAAGCGTCTGCTGGAAGAGCTCTCCTCTGTTTACTCCAGCTTCCAGCCAAGGTCCTTCAATCTACCGATTTACCGATCTTGAAAGGCCATTGATTTCGGAAAGACACCGATCTACTGAATGATGACACCTTCGATCGGCGAAAAACACACACCGAGAAATTCGAGGCAGAAACCTGGGAGGCAGGAACCTTGAATAGTCTTGTACCAGCACCCTCCAACAGGTCACCACCCCGCCACTTTTAAGTCTCCAAAAGCCACCAGAGGAGACCTGTTGGAGGGTGCTGGTATATATCATGTCAGTATCTTAGAAGAGAAACACCACGTCCGGCAGCAGAAGGTCCGGCTATCTCGGTCCATCTCTCTCTCTCTCTCTCCGTCGGACTCCCGCGTAGCCCAACTCCGTTCAGATGCGACGCCCAAGCGTGGTTGGATTCCCATGTATATGGAATATATGCCTAGATCGACCCCTTAGACCACCCCAATGTAGGTAAATATACCAGGACCCTGCTGGCCAGGCTGTTTGGAGACCAAACCTTCACAGGTGGTGAACCGTCTGGGCACCAGGTGGTTGTCACCAGGAAGCACCGGACTGAAGTCGGGTGCTGGTACATGGAATATACATCCCTATGGATCCACATACCTTCTGAGGTACGGTGCTTGGAGACTATTTATGTAGGCGCCAGGAGGGTCCAATGACCTTCTGAGGTACGGTGCCAGTGGATCCATGGGGCATGGAGTGTTTGGGATTGGTTTCGTTTCACCCCCCCCCTTCGGAATCCGATCCCGCGGACTCCGGATCCAAAGGGATCGGACCACGCGGAACCGAGGAGATCCGATCCACGTCCGGGTACATCGGTGCTGCCGTCCGGAGTCGAAGCCGGAGTCGATCTCTTTAGAACAGATGGGACGTCTGACCCCGTCCCAAAAACCAGCACAACGTCTAGCCCCATAGATCGGTATACCGAGGTACGACGTGTACGAGTTCCGGGTCGACGGAACTACCCGGTGGTCTGGTTACCACGGGTGGCGGCGTGGGACGGACCCCCTATGACGTGGGTTTCGTTGGTCCGCAGCATCCAAGTGACCCGAGTTTGGTCCGCCAAACGCCCAGACGCTCCATGGAGAGCCATAGATGAAACGGCCCAAAGTGGTGCTGGGGGGGGTCAATGACAGACATGGAGTGTCTGGGTTGTGGCACTTTGGCATGTGAACATTGAACATCTGTCGTTTGGGACACCCGGCGCCACGGGTTGGTCGTGTTTCCTTTCCCTTCGGCGAGCATACGGGGCGAGCAAGGGGAGGCTGTGGGGGTCAGGGTTCTGTGTGCAACGTAGACCGGGCTTAGACCTCAGCTGTGGCCTGGAAACGTCATGGAAATTGGTCCCCTAGGCCCTAGGCCTCCAAGTACCTTCTGAGAAGGTGGGACTGGGGTGGGTGCCAGGAGGGTCCAGTCAGGAGGTACGACTGGAGGTGTAGGGATCATCAACACACCCGGCCTGTCCACGCACCAGCGTGAGCGCCACCTCAGTCGATGTCACTGGTGCTTATAGGGGCACCTAAGAGAGATCCACGACAGACTGAGGTGCTAACACCCAACGTTGGACAGTGGGAAACCAAACCACCTTTAGAGTTGCCGCTTCGGTCTGTAGGCTTGGGACGGTGCACGAACACCCAGCCAAAAGAAAGCTTTCCGTGCCAGACGAAAACCAGACCCTGTACGTTCTCAACACGCGCTCCAAAACAAGGCAGGTTGCAAAAAAAGGAAACACCCATCAAGTGGTGCTCAGCCATGCTCAGCTTCAGCGTTTTTCCGATCAGGGATGGTTGAGGCCCAAGCACCCAGCAAAAGACGGTCCGAAGGGTTGTAAGATGTTGTAAGGGTCACACTCTTCTTCCCCAAACGAATCCCATCCAACCACATTCTAATTTGATCGCCTGCAGACCAAACAACCCTTGATGTTACAGAAGGGGACACCCTCAGAGTGCGTTTGTCCATCATTACTTGCATATATGCACTGTATTTTACGTTTGACCCAGACGCTCCGTTCACAGCCCGACTGGTCCCCAAGGATTCGGGTCCGACCCCTCCAGAGGATTCGGGTCCAGGGTCGCGTCTGGGTACTAGGACTTCTACCGGTCTCAAACGTCGGACCGGCGCGGTGGCGCTCGGACCCAGGACTGCCCCAGAAAGACCCTCGCACACACCACCCCTGGACTCGGCATCGACTTGGCAGTCCCATGGGTCGCGTCTGGGTACGTGACCGTACTTGAGGACTCGGATGAGGTCACTTAGGTCTGTACAAGGTCACTGGATGAGACTCCAAAGAGGTCACGAACTGAAGGTCCTGGTAGATGTTTGCATTTTTGGAGGGTATTCGGATGGCCTATACCAGGGGACCCACAGGTCCCATCAAAAACTGGGCGAAAACCCGAGCAACCAAACACCGTTTTTGTGAACATCCCATGGTGAACAACAAGGGGCAATTGAGGTCCACGGTACGTGGGCGCCCACCTCGCGTGGCCACGACGAAACGGAGGTCTGATCACATGATCCGACTGGTACCCCTGGAAATTTGGACACCAATCTGACGGGTAGCACTTCCGTAGGCCGGGCTCCAAATACCATCGATCTCGATCTGTTTTTGCTGGGACTAGCTATAGTCGTGCATGGTCTGAGCGAGAAGGTACGGCATCCGGATTCTGAGGTCTTGTACCAGGACCCTCCAACAGGCTGTTTGGAGACCTTAACAGGTGGTTTCTGGGCCTGTTGTCACCAGGAAGCACCTGTGAAGTCGGGTCCATATACATGCATGGGAATCCAACCACGGTTGGGCGCCGCATCTGAACGGAGTTGGGCTACGCGGCGGCGCTTTTTTTCGCCCCTGAAACGAGTCTTCCAAGATGCTGTCGCCAGCCACAGCATCGGCCGGTGGGGAGCCCGGCCGAACGCGTCGCGCGACTCGCGCCCCACGTGCTGGGAGCCGGGGACCGAGCGTGGCACGACATGTGAAAAATCAACAGCCTGGACCCTTTAAAGTATGGGACATGACCCTGTGAAAAGAGGTACGAACTTGGGAAACTGGACCCCCAAAACCACCCCAACTGATCGGCATTATATGGCAGTCCCATGGAGCGTCTGGGAATTGGCATCCGAGTGTGCTGCTCTCAGGTTCATGTGGACCAGACTTCGAGAAGTCCGATTTTATACTGACGGACACGTTTATACTTAGAACTTCGAACCGAATGTTTTCCAAAATGAAAAACAGCACACTTGGAACCCAGGTGTGACTTAGAACCTTTTGGCTGGAAACCCCAGGCTTAGAATCCAAAACTGCAGACTTACTTAGAACCTTTAAGCCTTGAGTCGCGGGTGTTGCAGGGGTAATGCAAAAGCTGAAGACTAGCGCAAGTCCAAGTTATTTTCTCCTGAATTTGTGATGTGAATCGCCATACATTCACAAAAGGATCATCAGCCAACCTTGTGCTTTCGGATGCAAGTCATGCTAATGCCTTTCCAAAGGCTCTATGTGCAGGCCTCTCCAGAGAGGTTACATTTTGGTTCTATATAAGTATACTTATATATATATAAATTCTACCGGGTCGAAAAAGAACAAGTATTTTTCCAACATAGGTTCTAAGTTAAGTCTGTTAGTATATAGAGGACATTTTTACGCGGATCAATTTGGCACCCTTATCGAGAACAAGCAAGCCGACTCTGACCACAATAGCGAAAATCGTTCCTGCTGATGCTAGCTGTCAGCCACGACCTGAGGTGGTCCTGGAAAGCATTGAGAGCTTTACTTCAGCGATCCTTGATAAAATTGAATCACACGATTGGAATCTTCTTTGCCAGGGGCCCCACAAACCTTGCTTTCCCTGGAAAAATAGACATGTGAATTTTTGTATGTGAATAAAACCTTAATTTCATTTTATTTCAAGGTTTTGAGGACCAACAGCATGGTTTCTCAGGTTCCAACGAATGCTTTCTTTGGTTTTTGACGCAGATTTGGTACGGAAAACACGCAATTTACCCAAATCCAAAGAGAAGTTCGTGCCACACTGACACAGCACAAACATTTGCACCTTTCATCAAATGTTTTTCTTCGGCATCTCCCGGTCGTTCGGCAAGTGTTTCTTCGGCATCTTCACGGAGTTGGACTGGATCTGAATCCACGTGAAAGTCAGTGTGAAAGTCCTGGAGCCTCGCTTCGGGCCTGAACCGCCATTGATTGGCACTGCCAAATCCACATAGCAAGCGGTTGCGACTCTGGGACTCATCCAAACTCCTTTCTGCTTGGGCCTGGAGGAGTCCAGGCGACCCCAGCTGACCCCACCGCCAGAATGCCCAGCACATCCCCCAGCGAGATGCCCAGCGTCCGGGAACGAGGGTTCGCGCTCACCCCAAAAGGTGCCAACTTATACAAGTCAGGAACTGATCTCATTTTACTGGAGTTCGTCATACAAAAACAGGTCAAAGAGGTTTGGACCTGGGTCAGACTGGGCTTGTGATAGATTCTGATGCACAGACCTGGACCCAACTTCAAACACCTCTTAGCCAGCAGTCACAGAGCTCGGGGCGCGAGCTATCCATGGAGGTAGGAGTTGGGTGCCCAAGAACATCCACAGCCACTCACTGGATGGGGGACCAAACACCATCCCGACCTGTGACCCCTCCCTGGGGCTCCAACCATATCCTTAGAAGGTGGTTAGACCCCCAAAACCCACCCCAACCACCTTCTCAGGAGGTGGTTGGAGCCCTAGGGACTATTGGGAAAAATCCTTTTGCTGGGTAGCCCAGTGTCCCCAAGTCCTCCAAAAGGTCCCGGCGCAGCCGGAGGACCGGCGGGGCTTCGAAGAAAGCTAAAACATGAGACGGTGCCATGGTCGGGTCCAGTCGCATCTTCGTTTCGGTACGGTGGCAATGGATCCCTATTCTCCCCAGGTCCTATAGGTTTCACTTTGCCAACTTGACCAATACCTCACCAGTTTGTGCTTGCTGCGCGCGCCCCTGGACCCACATTGCTTCAGCGTAATTATAATTGGTCTTACGTCACGATATGCGTTTATACCGGTAAAAATAATGTGTATATGCTTAAGAATTGGAGCAATGTACAATATATTGATTCAATCTAAATATGCCATTCAATGTTAATCATGCTTTAATTTATTATTTGCATTTAATCATTTAAATATGGTTTCATCACTTTGCCGCTTTTCTTCGTTTCGACCTGAGTCGCCGGGCAGATCTCCCAGATCTCCCGTCCTCCAGATCACGGACCCCGTCCCTCCGGTCGCGGGCGTGGCCGGCTGGCCGGCGGCATCCGGTTCCACCAACCCCAAAAAGATCTTCGACTTTGAAGCTTTGCAAACCCTAGGGAACCACAGATCCACCCTCTGAGAACCTCTCTCTCTCTCTGCACTTAGCTTTGCTTCCCGACCTGGCAAACAGCGGTTGGAATTGATATTGTATACCATTGTACCATATCTTAGGTAATCTTGGGTATATCCTATATCTCATGACCAAAGCCAAGTGGATGATGATGGTTAGGTTGCAGGCCTTTCTCAACTAAATAGTGAAAATCTTTTACCGACTGTGACTGGCTTACTGGGACACTCTCGAACCATCCGCTTGCTTCATCAACAACGTGAACCTAACCTACCTATAGCCTAGGCCTCCAATGACCTTCTAAGAAGGTGTTTGGATGTGTTTGGGGTGGGTGCCAGGAGGCTCCAGTCATACCTTCTGCATGAGGAGCTACGAAAACGGAGGTGTAGTGTGGGATACAATAACACGAAAACCGAACCTTCATGAGGTGTTCAGGACCTAAAACTGCGGCTCAAACGCTCAGACTGGAGGTGTCGGGACCGAACTTGTCCCTGCTCTTCGTCCCATCTCCGGACCGCCGGACCGTCTGCCATCTCCGGTCTGCTCGGACTCCACACGGCCGTTGCACGGAGGGCACCTCTGGACGGTCGACCGTTGCCCGGTGGTGTGGGGGGCGTCAGAGCGGCTGGAAGCGCCGGTTTGGCGGGGAAAAGCAGAGGAATCAGCACGTCTATGATAAGCAAAAGCAGCAGGTTTGGCTTGGGCAGGTTTGAAGATTGACGCTCAATGACCACACGAGCCAAGGGTGTGCTTGACCTTGGAGTTATAGTTTCTATACTCAATGAACTGACTTGTCCATGAAACTCTGTGAAAACGTCACGCGGGATGCACCTCATGCTGTGTAGCACCGGGCTCTAGAGACGAAAACACCTTGACCTAGGAGATCCTAGGTCCTAGGACGCACGCAAGCTTGGCAAACTGACTTGGAAGGTTGAAAGTGATAGCAAAAAATATCAGAATCCACCTGTTGCAGCCTAGTCTCCGTGTCTCATTGTAACCCCCCAATAAATATATTCTACTTACCACCCCCATTTTGGAAGACCAGCGCGTGGGATTTTTTTCTCCGCCCAACCCGCTGGGCGCGACGTCTCACTCGGCTGACCGACGTAGGCGGAGGTGCGCCCTCCAGAGGTGAGAAACCTGCGACGACGACGGTGACCGGCGGTGACGACGACGTGTTGATGTGACGTGCCGATGTGTGACGTGCCGATTTGTGGTGCCCGAGATTGGGGGGGCTTACGCTTGTTGCATTGCTTTGGCTGTTGCTTCACACATCGGTTACCCCCATGAGATTTGCATCGGGTCTGTGCCTTTATTCCATTGATGGGAGGACGGCAGGCAAACGGCCCAATAGGATATGATGATCAGATAGGCAGAGCTCAGCTGGGCAGACAAGGACGGTCCGCCACTCAGCTGTTGAAGAAGAAGACGCTTTTGACAGCAGCATTTAGATACCCTAGGGCTCCAAGTACCTCCTCAGAAGGTGTTTGGACCCTCCTGGCACCCACCCCAGTCCCACCGAACCTCAGGTTCGGTACGACTGGAGCCCTAGGGATAGGATGTTTTTGCGGAGCTTAGGTCGCCGAACTAAATGGAATTGGCGAAAACGGTTCAACAGCAATCGAAGAACACATATATGGGCTTTACCATGTTTTACTTCTGGGGTGTCCCTGTTTCTACAAAAATGAATCTGAACGGGACCTAGCCTTCAAAGTGCATTAAAAAAAGAAAAAACAACAACTTGACCTGGTCGTGTAGTGCAAAATCCTTAGCAAAACAATGATTTGTTGGGTCATCAAGTAATGGTTGGGCCTGGAATCCTTCCCACTGGGTGGTCCAAGCACCACATGCGCTGGCAGCGCCTGATTTCACGTCCTTTGCCATCCGTAGACTTGGTGCCTTTACCCTTGGTGGGAAGACGTGATGCCGAACTCCGTGCGCAGCGATAAGATCAATCTACCTTGCCTCAGCCTGTCTCATGTATGATGCATGCACGCCAATCACTAAGGACCCTGCACGAGGTGTGCAGCGGACTCCGGGACCCGAACTCGACGGGTCCCAATTCCAACCAGGTCGTCGAGTCGGCGGGAAGCCCACCCTCAAACGGTTCCAATTCCTGGGCTGGTTGAGGTCGTTGAAGTGGTGGGGTCGTCATGGGTCGTCCAATTCCCTCATATAAATCCACATTCCTTCTCAGCGAAGGTAAGGTTGGACGCTCCATGCCTACCTGAAGCATCCTTTGTAGCACTTATTTCTGGCGACCCATGGTTTGGAGCACTTATTGGAAGTTTGAGCGTTAATTGAGGGTATGTACACTTTTCAGGACATATGAGCGCTTTTTGATGATGTAAATTCTAAAGCCTACTGGTTCCTGACCAGTGTCCTTATCAACCCTTGTGGGCCTTTGGGGGCCCTATGGACCGGGTGGAAATCCTATATGACCTCCTACTAGTAGTATGTGCAAATGAAACCACAAAGGTTTGGTTCCAACCTTCTGGGCGTGCTTTACAACAATTTTTCCAAAAAGGGTGCCCGCAACTTGGGCGCAAATTCCCGCAATCCGGGCGCAAATTCCCGCAACCCGGGCGCAATTTTAAAAAGTGGCGGATTGTTATTTTACTTACTGTAAATATTTTGTTGATACCATTAATACTGATGATCAATCAAAGGGGTTGCTGGCTGCCACTTCGTAGTGTGTGAGCGTGTGTTGTGTGTGCATGGGATGGGTGCCAGCATGTGGCAGGGGAATGGACTTGAAGACCACATAAGGTGAAATGAAGCTACATCTGACTTTCCAGTGGTACGCTTTTTCAAGGCATGAACACTTCTTTTGATGATGTGCAGCTTTTTTTTCTGTCACTTTTTTCTGCTACGACGGAGGGTTCAGGTACATTATAACAGTATCTCACCTTCCCAGAGGGTGGCAGTGGATCCATAGGGATTCCCTTGCGGGAGCGAAAGGAACCACATTCCTGCGACTGCACACGGAGTCGCCCCCGAGTCCAAGCCAAGTCCGAGCTTCCCATCGATAGTGGAAGAGCCAAGTCCTGAGAAGGGAGAAGGATGGAGAAGGGAGCTGCTGAGCTGGAGCTAGATGCTGGATGCACAGGATTCGTGTTATGGAACAAGGCCGATTTGGGGATGGGTCAAAACCTGGAGCTCCAAACACCATGGAGTGAACGACCTTCCAGGTATATCAGGTATAGGTCTTAAGAAATCAATCAAGGTATCTTATAGGTTTGGACCAGTGCACCTGCCATTTCAGAACTCTACTCACATGCCGGTTTCAGATGGATGTTCAAGGATTCCGCACGCTGCATGTGTGCAAAAGCTGATATGGTGCAGCTGTGCCTTGGCGTGATGTCATGCTGTCCCACATCGCTGAAGCATCGCTCCGATTCGGAACGCGAACTGATCGATATGGATCGTTCACGTGATTTTTCAAGACCCCTCACTGTTCGGGAATCGGGTACTAAGAGGTTGGCTAGTTAGCGATGAGACAAGGTGACAGCATTTCACAGACCTCTGTGATGTCCCACATCCTCCAGCACCACCCCATTCGGGTGCATATTGGAACGCACATAGACTTCCTGAGGGGCCGTCTATCAACCATCCGTTTCCTGGCGACTGACCGTTTCCAGGCCACCTCGACCGTTTTGCGGAAAACGTCGACCGCCTTAGAGGACCCAAAAAAAACAAAAAAACAAACAAACCGCTCGATGAATTTCATCACTGGAATCCGCTGTCTGTTGAATGAATTCGGACTGGGAAAAAGACCACGAGGATATACCTGGACCTGAACAATTGTGTGTCCAATAGAGATCCCCAAGTAGTGTAGGGGCTTCCCTGACCCCTTTGAAGGTGCTGGTGGATGATATGACATGATATTACTGGGTGCCATGGGACCACAAAAGGAAGCCGAGATCCACGCACCACAAACTAACCCGGAACATTGATGCAGTGGGTGCAGCATCAATGACTCGTGCAGCATCCAGAGGGTCAAATCGGACTTCGGGGCCTGAAGCACTTGGAGGATCAAGGCGTGACACCCATAGGACTCCCTGAAACCAGCTTGGAAGTGGAGCGAAGGATGCCACCTGGACCAGGTGGTGAGTTTGATATTCGGAAGAGGGTCATCCATTCGAGTCCATGCCACCCACGTAACCGTGCATTGCGGATGGTCACCGGTCCTGGGGAACTTCTTGGCGTCTGTGTTCACTTGGCAGGCCTTCTTCACCACTTGCCTGGTGAGCGAGATCGACCGGTAGGCAGCTCACAAGAGCTTCTGTTTTGTCGGGACACTCCACCGAAAAAAATAAAATGGATCTCAAACCAACCATCTTTATAGTTAAATTCATCCACTTCTCCATACAATAGGACACATCAGCAGTTCCACAACAAACAACGCTAAAATTGAACACCAAAGGGTCCAGTCGGCCAAAAGCACTCCATTGCCTTCCATTGACCCAAAAACAGGCAGCACAAACCGGCAGCATCTTCCCTTCGGATCGCCCCTGCAGCATCGACATGTCACTAGATCCTTGTGGGATAGGGGCTCCAAGAAACCGAGCGTTGCAAGAAGAATCTAGCAGCTAGCAATCTATAGCATTCATCATACTGTCCTGAACTCTGTCTCCCCTTTGCAGCATCAGCTACTCGAGTGGTGGGTTCTAAAGACATGAATTCCCGGCAGCTTTGGCTTGAAGCTTCTTGTCCTTCCCACTGGCTGACCACCAGGAACAAACTATAGCAAAGCAACTATGAGCGCTTATATACACACAAAACGCCTCAGTATATAACAATCCCAAGGGCTCCAACTACCTGCTGAGAAGGTGGTTGGGGTGCGGGTGCCAAGGTCTAAACGGTAAAACATGATTTGCTCACCCCTCATGCTCACAAAGCATGTTACTTTTTTGAGCAATAACAGCAAGCATCCAGCAGTCACAAAGGGGAGCGATCCATGGAGGTCGTCGGGGTGCCCAGAACATCCAATGACTAAACACCACCCCTTTGTGACTCCTGGAACTCCGTCATTCTCTTGCCAAGAATGAGCTGGTTTCCACTTATGGACGCTCATCCCTGCCTCGGCCTCTCGCTCCCGTCGTCGCATCGCTCCAGTGGACTCGTCCCGTTGCCTCAAAGTACGGTGGAGAGCCTTCACCTGGGGCGCACGGAGAGCGGAGAACACCCGGCAACCGGCGACCCGTGGTCTCTACTCGTCGGCTAGACCCATGCGAAGTGTCTGTATAGTCGGATCTGGCAAGCTTGGATCTGTGATCAAAGAGACCTGGGTCGGTCAAGAAAAGATCTTGAACACCATTTCAGGGTCATAAGGGACATAAGGGACCACGGGTACAGGTCTCCAATCTCCAAACGAGAAGGTTCCAAAACTGGTCCCCAAAACTGGCCCATTTTCATCGTCCAAGGGCCTCGATCTGTGTGGCAGAAGGGGTGGGGTAGTGATGTGCACATGGACCAGCTCCCCTGCTGGCGGTAGGGGATCCGCGATTCGGTGTGGTGACCGCAGGATCTGAAGATGTGGTCGGCATGTTTCACCCAAGGGATCACTGACGACCTGTCCAAGGACTGACATCAGACTCTTGATCAGTTAGTTGTGGGTGCAGGTAAAGATATATAGTTAAAGAGTTATGGATGAACATATACATATATATATATATATATGCACGGTAGCCGGAGTTCTCAAGCACAAGGTGGTGAGTGGCGATGGCTCTTCGACGGCAGTGGCACGAGCGACTGACAAATACGAGCGACCTTTCCCTCGATCCCAAAAGCTCACGAATCTATGTTCGATGAGTGTACCTGAAGAAGTGATGTACTTCTTGCATGCCACCTGATCTCATACAACCGTATTGAGAAACACACGAAAACCACCAACCAAAAACCGGAAACGCAAACCTCTACTTGTTGTCGCTCTGTGTGTATTGTGTGCTGCTGCTGGACGTGGATGTATTCTCCAAAGGGTTCTGGCCCTGGGCTTTCCGTCTTCTCGCTGAAGACATTGTAGGGTCTTCCACGATTCTCCAGCACTGATCCATATCGTAGAACAACGAAAGTTGCCTTAGCTCTTTGCCCTTAGTCAAGCCATTTGCAAGTTGTGCTTCACTGTGCACCCACCTTACCTTAAGTTCATTTGTGTTTTGTGCGTCTTTAATGCGCATAAGTGTGATATCCACCCGACGCTCTGCTCCTTTTGGGCTCAAGACTTCGGTTCTGAGTTTATCAAAGACGTTCCGGCTGTCAGTCACTAGACAGCCTGGGATCCTGTTCACCAGCGGATTGGGGTCCTGAATTTTCAAGGGAAATCCCAACATTTCTCCAAGTTGAAATCTACAAAAATAAAGTAAATCTTCGCCATGAACGGCGGCCATAGCTTCACTTGCTCCTGGGCTGGAACATACTCTAGCGATCTTGGAAGATTGCCAGGAAAGCAAGGTAACTGGAACGCATTGACCTGACATCAAGCTCTTGGGGGCTGCACCGATGACGACACCTTGGGTGCTGCCACCGCTAATCCTGTTCTGATTAGCCGCATCCACCCAAGCAACGAGTACTACATTGTTCAAATCAATCTTGTGTATTTTCAATTTCTGTTCTTTCATGTTTCTCACCTGATCCAATAGCCGATTGGCCCGGAACAAGGTGTCCACTGTACTGTGGTTGACCTCGGACAAAAGCAATCCCACATCTGCTGCAAAGTGGGGTGCCACCTGTTGGCTAAACCAGCTGATGCCACCCAATAGACCTCGGAGTTGTGCCTTTTCCAGGTCATCTGTTGCAGCATTTCTTTCTCTCTTTCTTGACGCTCGGATGTTGATAGCGGGAATGGATTCCACATAGTGCTTTTGTGACAGTGAGTAGGAACCATCTTGTTCTTGTTCTATCAAAACTCCACACTGAACAAAGCGCCCTTCTTCCCAATCACTCCAGCGGAACTCCTCCTTGATGGCCTTTTCAATGGCCATCCAGATTTCATCCGTTGGGCTTCCAGAAACAAGAAATCATCTACATGACCTGAAATGACTCCTCGTAGTTTGCCACCTTGGACTAAGGTCCAACAGCATGGGTCACTCCAACATCGGCGTAGGCCCAACTTGTTGAAGAAAGTGCTAATGCTGCGATACCATTCCAGTGGCGCATCGACCAAACCATAACAGGCTTTTCGAACTTTTGATGCACAGAAGGTCATCTGGGTATGGCCTGGACTGTAAAAAAGCTCCAGTCACGTCACCCTTTTTGGTGCTGAAGCCCATTGACGATGCTATTTGTAGTTGCATCTGTCTGGTCTGGCGAGTGGTCGTGGGCGAGTGAGTTGCACGCTCTTCATATTTAGGGTCCTGGAACCCTTGCAAGACTGCTCTCGCTTTTGCTTTCTTGGTGCCATCATCTTTGACTTTCCATGTCAAAATCCAGCGCATGTTCACTGCATCCTCTCGACGAAAGCGATGGTTGGCAGGTAGAGCCTCAAAAGCCTTGGCTGCTAAGAAGTTGGTCACTTCAATGCTCTTTGCCAAATCAAATTGCTTTCTCTCTTCTGGCGTCATTCGTCGTTCAGAAATTTCTACTGCTCTTCTCTTCAGTGCTCCCACGAAAAAGGCGTTCAAATCCTTGAGAGCACGTTCGGTACTGGAGAAGGCATTTCGATCTCAACGTGGTACACCATGTCTTGTGCATCTTTGGTGTTTGCAGCTTCTGAAAAATACGACTCATGAACCAGCTCGGTCCAATGAGGTGCAGCTTGAAAACCTGTGTCTGCCGGTTCAGAAGATCGAGGTATACCTGAGCCGGATGAAGGTCCTGAGGCCACCGGTCTCCATGGAGGACTTCGACTTCGTGGTCGACTTGCAGACACTGGTGCTGGAGGCGCCAGTCGCAATTTCTTCTGACTTCCTGCCACTGGCTCTGAGGGTTGCTGCTTGCCTGACATGCGACAAGAAGGCTGCCACTCATGGAGGGGGTTTCCCGCTCTCCTCCATTCAGCTTCTGTAGGTTGTTCTTGAGCATCCTCATAGTCATTGTTGCCCAGTTCTTCAGCCACGATGGGAAAATCCCAGGTGGGAGTCTCCGTTGGGTCATGAAGCTCTGTAAGGATCACCTCTCGTTCGGATGCATGTCTTAATTGTTCTGGGCAGCACTTTAGAAGACGTCGACCACGGACCAACCAGACTGAACTGCCAGGTCGAAGGTGTCCTTGGTCATCTCGAGATTGTTCCACTGCTAGGACACGAGCTGGACCTACGAAACGGCCTTGGCCAGTCTTGTTTTGCTGGGCATCCTCACCTGTCAGCTGCTTGCGCCAAATGAAGACAAGATCTCCTGCTGAAAAATCCAACACTCTTCGATGCTTCGAGTGGGTGGCTCTTTGAATTCTTTCTGTTGCCACCCAATCCAAAAAGGCTTTTTCTGCTGACAATCGCAGGCGTTGATCTCGCTCCATGGTCTCTGTGGCCATAGGTAACTCTCCTGGAGTTTCCAGATCACGTGCGGGGTTGAAGAAGCGTCCGTGTTCATCGGGTGCTCGACCCAGGACATATTGGACAGGTGTAAAACCACGCACGTTTTCTCTGTGGTTGAGAGTTCGGACAGATTCTGCAAGGATCTGTTCAGCCGTCAGTGCAGGCGATTCTGCAGCTAGACTTGCCATGACATGTTTTATGGCTTGGATACTGCGTTCGCACATGGACAATTTCCAGTGCGCTTCACCGGGAATGAGGTCAAGATAGATCTGGTGTCTATCGCAGTAACTTGCCAGTTCATGGCTGCGGAAAGCTCCATCGGGGTCCAATCTCAAGGTCTGGGGATGTCCGAAATAGGAGACCCAGGCCTCTTGAAAAACTTTCACAAACTGTCCAGCACTGATGTGCTTCTGTTTGCCTTGAAGGATCATGCGTCCGACCCTAAATCGAGAACCCTCGTCCACCATCAAGATGAACTGCCATTTTTCTTTGGTGGCGGGGTGGTACCAGTGCCCCACATCCGCCGCAACAGTCATGAATTTTGGGGGAAGTGGTTCAAGAGAAGCCAGGTTGCGAGGTCGGGGTTTCGACCTCTCTTCACAAACGGGGCATCGAAACGATTGCGCAAGGTCCAACACTTGTTTCGCAACACCTTTTCGTTTCAAAGCCTGGACCATGCTAGGGATAGAACCATGTCCAGTAGCAGAATGCAACAAATACAATCTACGTTTGATGTCCTCTTCACTCAAAGGTTGTCTCAGAACCTGGTCACGTTTGTCCACAGTCAAAACTTCTTGCTGGATCGTTTGTGTGCAATGGCCACAGTTGGTCAAAGACCCATGTTGTTTCACGTGTTCACAAACACACACCGTTCCTAATCCAAAAACCTCACCACCAGTGGGTTTTCCTTTCAACTCCTTCAACCATTGCTCCCGACTCCCACCCCGCAAAATCTCCCGACACGCTCGAAGTGCGAATTCACGTGTGTAATATGCCGTGGATCTAGTTATGCTACCTTCACATGGGGCATGATAGGTGCCAGGTGCACAATGACATGGGAGATGCATGCGTATGGCCAAAGGCTCATGTGTGGTCATCAACTTCCAGCCCTTGGATATGAAATGTTTTTGTGGGTTTCGCAAATTTACCTGACAACCTCGGACAATAGCGAAGTACGGGTCATAGCGTTTGATGAGGTTCTGCAACACGGGAAGACGCCATGCTTGACATGACTGGGACAATTCCCAGACCACGTGTGTACCACGTTGCACACAGTACTGGTATATGATGGCGCACCCCATGTATTGTTTCAAAGCTTGCTTCCGCTTATTTTCCAAGTCAGAGCGTTGCTCAGCAGTGCGTTGATTGATGTTTTGCATCACACTGTACGGACCACATTCAGGGGAGAGCCACACAAGTTCGGGTGCACAAAGATCTATCTTATCTAGGACACCTTTTACGCCTCTACCAGTAGAGATGTCATAGTCATTCCAAATAGACAACCTCTGGGCAGAACTAGCGGACTTGGTGAGCTCCTGCATGGTACTTGTGAGGATGCTATCCACTCCACATGCAACTTCCAGTAATAAGACTTGCTCATTGGCTCCCAACACACGAACAACATGTGAGATCATGTCATCACGTTTGTTTTTCAGCTGTTTCGTTTCCTGAGGTTCTAGGGTTTTGAGCCGTGAGCTAAGGTCTCCGCCTTCAGTCTCTGGGGGCACTGTGGTGGATGATGTCTCAAAGCTAGCACCTATGGTCCCTGCTCTCACTGATTCTCCAGGATCATCTCGAAGCTCTGCTCGCTTGCCTGGCTGGTCTTCTTGCGAGGAGGTTCTTGGCCTGTCTTCAGGCTCTGAACTTGTTCCTTCAGCTCGATCACCGCTTCGGTCAGGTTCTTCAGAACATGTGAGGTCACGCCAGTCATGTTGCTGGAGGCAGCCCCGGATTGCTTCGAGGTCATCGAAGCCGCGGCCTTTGCTCCCTTGGGAGCCTTGATGTAGCCCTTCTCGATCAGAACTTCTCGGGGGATCGGAGGCTGACTTTGGAGCTCTGTGATCTCTGGCTTCTGGGAGTTGTGTTGCTCTTGAATGAGCCACTGGGTCAGGCGTGCCAACCTGGGACAGGTGTTCCTCTCCTCTTGGAAGGTTGTGATCACCCAACTGGCATAGTTGGGCTCTGAGATCTTCACCTCCTGGTAGGAGAGGGCTGCATGAACTCCGAAGCCCACTGGATCGGCTCCCGTGGCCTCGCACTGATCCAACAGGACCTGAGTGGCCTTCTTCTGCAAGATCGGGATGGTCTCGTGACCGCTCATGGGGATTTGCAGCTCGTGACAGAAACTGATCAAATCGCTCTTCTTGCAAGATGCGGCATTCAACTGGGTCATCTTGAGCTGAAGGGGAGTCTTGGCCTTGGACTTGGGATTGGATGTCAGTCCTTGGGCCTCTCGAAGCTCCTCCATTCGAACTAGGCACTCGGTGCGGCTCCAAGACTTGGGAGGCAATTCCCCCAGCCTTGCTAGCTCCTCGATGATATCGGTCTTGGTCATTGGAGAGGACATGATGCTGATGTGTGGAAGGCTCTGGTGGTGCACAAGATGCTTGAGCTGGACAAGTGATGCTGCTGGGTGGTCGATGTTTGTTGTTCGTCGATGTGTCGAGTCTCAATTCGAGGTTTGTGTTCATCACTCTCAAAAACCGGAACACTGAAAACAGGTCCAAAAATACCTTCTCTCCTAATCACATCATTGGTGGGTTGGTCTGAGATCAGGTCTGCCTCTGGGTCCGCTACGCTGCTAAGCCCCTCCCTTTCCTCTGCGGACATGGAGTCAGGGAGGAGTTGTCCCTAGATGTAGTGCTCTAGGCTAGGGACTGGGTTCTTTGCCGTCTTGGCATGCGAGAACCAATCATCACTCAGAGGCAGCAATTGGTGTCCCGTGCAGGAGCGCTCCAAGCTGATCACACGGGTCGGATCAAGCTTCCTGAAAACAAGGAGGTCGTGTTCAAAGTCAATGAGCGCTCCCAGGGATCTCAAAGTTTCAATGGAGAACAAAATAGGGCTATGGCCACGGTCTAAAGTATGAACTTTTAGCTCACCTCCGCGGCCACTGGCCTGAACGCTCAGCCACGCCGTCGACATACACTTGTCGCTGGACGAGTTCCCAAACCCAAACGTTGGCCTCAAGGTGTGGTCAATTCGGGTCACACCATCATGGCCAGTCTTCGATTGGTTGAGTTCCATGAGCTTCTCAACCGCAGAAACAGATCCTAAGGTGCGGGTGGCGCCACCGTCCAAAATGGCCATACCTTTGGATACAGCTTCTTGGGTGGTCAAACCGCCGGATGCGACATGGGCGGAGTCCAAATCCGTCGCACTGCAAACAAATGGTGCACTCTCGGAAGTCTGGGCTTCACTGACACTTGCGGTCTGATTGAGTGCTCGTTTTGGGCACTGTGCCACTTTGTGGCCCAGCACACCACAATTCAAACACTTGATGGAAGCTAACGAAGCAGCAGGTCGGTTGGAAAAAGATGGCTTCACACTGATTCGATCAGTCTTGTAGTACTGGCGGCTCATCTTGACCTGATGCTGTTTGGCCCTAGCTTCACGCAGTGTTTTGCGTCCATGGTCCATCATGGCGAGGGCCTCATTGGCATCCTGTTCAGCTTCTTCCATGATTGACAGGCCTTCATCGTTGAGGCCTGAGTTCACGAGGCAGGACAGGTCTGGGCCCTGGCGGTCCACACAAGAAGCTTCTTCAAGCTCATCACATTCGTCCACGGTCCAAGCGGTGCTCTTGCCAGACTGGTCCTTGTGCTTCAGATCTTGATCAGGCCACTGATTGCGTAGTTCGTGCGCAACCCGCTCAACTGAAAAATCATCTTTCAGTGCTGTGAGGATCAGATTCTTCTCCTGAGCATCAAGACCTGCGTCTTGCAATAAAAACCACCCTTGGACATAGGTGGGAATCAACTCCGTGATCTCCTTCTCCCACGCGGGCTCCTGCCCGCTGGTGTTCCATGGCCTCGTCCACGCTGAGTCACTCCAGTTGTTGGAATGAGAATTTCCCCAGGAACCACTATTCCAATCAGGCGCTCCCCACGAATCATAGTGCTCCCATGATTCTGCTGCGTCATGAAAGGACTGCTCCTCTTCTTCCTCATTCTCCGGTGGCAGTGACCCCCCGGACATTCCCGCTGTATGGTCAGAATGGCCTCCATGTAGTTGTTGCCAACCATTCCAGGTGTGTTGTGAGGTGGCACCTCCGGTTCTTGGGCCAACCTCACGTCCATAGCGGCCTGACACACGGTGCAGTGTTTGGCATGCTCGAGCATAGATCTCCCCCTTTCGTGTGATGTAGTCATTCATCGACTCATGTCGTTTGCGGCGTGATTGCTTGAAGTACTTCCCCAAGTACTCCGACATCTCGGTCAGCTGAGGTTGCCCCAAATGCTTTCTCAGATGATCTAAGAGACGTTGCACGCCTCCTGCATAGGAAATCCAGCCGGGCTTCATAGACATCACAAATCGACGTGCGGTGCCTGTCAATTCTGATTGAAGGCGAGGTCCACATAAATATCTTTTGTGATGTGCCACACTCTGCTCCCAGTGTTGTGCCAGTTCCGAATACTCCTGAAAGGTGGCAGCATTGCCATCCCAAATAGGAACACCTTCTTTGGTGCGTTCCACTTGCAACAAACCCCGGTCCACCATGGTTCTGCAGCGGCCCTATGCGGTTGCAGACTAAACAAATGCCCTGGATCGATCAGGCGGCGGAGCCCGCAGGCTCCGCTACCATGCACGGTAGCCGGAGTTCTCAAGCACAAAGTGGTGAGTGGCGATGGCTCTTCGACGGCAGTGGCACGAGCGACTGACAAATACGAGCGACCTTTCCCTCGATCCCAAAAGCTCACGAATCTATGTTCGATGAGTGTACCTGAAGAAGTGATGTACTTCTTGCATATATATATATATGTAAACAGTCTCATGGACTATCTGGGTAAATGCAAACTACATCAGAACCCTGTGAAGAACAGTTGAGTAGCTTTTGGAGAGGCAACTAATGGTCCAAAATCCCACATGGAGGACTGACTGCCCTTTGAGAACACAACGCGATTGCAAAGATGGAAAAACCACGATGCAAATTGACCGCGAAAAGATGCTCAAGAAGTTGGACCCAAATAGCACCTTCCCACTTTCAGACCCTCCTTCCAGCAGATCTGACTGGAAGACGGTTTTACGGTTTTGGTTTCTGAGCCTCCAATCTTCCAGATGTTCCAAAATCATCCCCATAAAGATTGGAAGATTCGGAGTTCCGGTTCCTCGCGAACTCGAAGTCAGACGAACTTGTACATGACAACGAGCTTCCCGGCGGCGTTGGGCGACAAGTTCTTCGCCACGTCCTGCGTCCGGCGCTTCGACGCGGACAGCAACGCGAATTCAGCGAGCGGGGTTTCGGAGTAGGGGGTTATAGAGGTTGTTATTTTTTTGTTTACGGGGGTGATGACAAAGTGATGTTTGAATGGGGTGATGACAAAGTAGCGGCCCATGAGTTTTAAGAGAAATCACAAGAACATCAACCACGATGTCAGGTGATCCAGACCAGTAATGGAATCTGCGAACATTTAGGCCAACCAGGAGTTTCAAAGGGGTGCTTAATGGAGGGGGTGCCTATTACCCACTCACTTAGGGACAAAACACCACCCCTTTGTGACCCCTAAAACTCTGTCATTTTCTTGCCAAGCACCATTCCCCAGGGCACCTGAGGGTGAACTGCAGCTTGGTAAAGCCTCAGGGTGAACCCCGGCTGCGGCGCACAAAAAGGCGTGCGCTGTGTGGTCGCCCAGCACGCTGGAAGCCCCAAGCGAGTTTTGGCTTGGGGTCCTTGAAACATGCTGTCCACAAGTTGATACACGCTTGAAAACTCCAGTGTTTCTCTTCATTCCACGCATATTCATGCCAACCCCCACACACACTAGACTGACCTATCACGAGCTCCGTGAACGGGTCCAACTCTGGAGCCCCGGATTCCACCATTGGCCGCTGTAAACAGATCGTGTTTGGTCGGTAGAGTGTGCCATGACCCACGACTCATGGGACCCAGACACGACTCATGGGACTGCCAGGACGGACTGCCGCCCCAGAAAGACCCGCCTGGCACCACCACCACAATGATTTGGCAGTCCCATGGAGTGTCTGGGTATGGCATCTTTGCATACATTGGGGTGGTTGAAAAGGGGCCTAGCTCCTGGTAGACTCCAAAAAGGGAGGACTCTGCGAGGGCTCGAGGCTTCCCGCCGAGGACTCTATCGGATGGATTTTGATGGTATTTGTTTCATGTTCCCGGGCGGGGGCATGCTTCGGAGTGTGCTTCGCCCAAGTCGAACATACTGACTCTCCGAAAACTGGGTACATTAAAAAGTACAAACCCAGATGGTTCCATCTTCATCTGCAAATCGCAACAAACAATGCCTTTGACACATGGAGCGCTTAGCAAGGATCAACTGGGCTAGTTTCTGATCGTTTTGTGTTTTGGGTTGTCTGCTCCAATTTCACTAAGGCGTCAACCATCCTCAATGGAGGGGATTGGCGTATGGCCGTGTAGCCATTTCCTTCCCAGTGCATCAAATCCAACAAAAAATAGCACCCACATGCGCTTGTCATCTTCAGAAGTGCAAAGACACTCCCAAGAATGACTACCATGACCCTCCCAGTACAAGAAACTCCTGTTTGTTACTACGGGTGATGTCCCGTTGTTGTTTAGGGTACTTGAAGTCGAGTCCAAATATTATCTGGTCAGTGACGGTCAGTGTCACAAAGACACACACACACATGTACATGTAGAAATGGCACAAATACTCCCTTAAAAAAAGGAAAAACCACCACAACAACAACAACTGCTGCTGCTGCTACTACTCCCTTCAATCCTCCCGGCGTTCTGGTCTGGGCGACCAACACTTCATCTGCGACCCAATTTCCAACCTGACGGGGCACACAACTTGGCAGCTCCAAGCATTCCCAGACATCCAAGATGATGCAGGTCATCCAGTGGCAACATTGCAATAGAACTCAAAGATTAAACGAGTTGAGTTTCACCAGAGAACTCTTATCTAAGACTATCTAAGTATCCATCTAGTCAATGCTTTTGATGGCAACTTTACAAATCAATTCAAACAAACAAAGTCACCAACCGAACCTGGTTGCTAGTCGACATGCAAAAAAAAACTCCAATACACCTCTCAACACCAAAACAGTCCAAGCACTACTGAAAAGCAGGCAGTTTCGTCGTCTCAGATTTCCTGCTCAAACTGAAACTGTCTTGGGTGCGTTCTCCATGTCACCGTGAAGCTGTTGCAGGACACCCCTCTCTCCCTCCCTCTGGGGCAAAAATGTGCAGCAGTTCAGAATGAAACAAACTCCGTGGAAGGCACGTCCATGCATCAAGTCAGATCCTTGCATCATCTTACATCCCAGATTTGCTGTTCTTTTTGACAAGAAGATCGCTGAACCCAAAGCTCCGGACTCCCCGAGCTCCGGACGCCCGCGGCGAAGCTCTGATCCAAGAGCACCGCCTCCGGTGGTTCACGTCGTCAACCGCCACGCGGCAACTCGTCACGGTGGAGGGTGGGAGGGGGGTTGGGTGGGTGGGTTTCACACCGAAAATCGGGGTTAACATCTTGAAGTGTGAAAGCAACCCACCAACCCCCTCCCACCGGTAGGTTCACATCTCGGTAGGTTGGTGGGAGTCTTACCATTGGAGTCTTGATGACGCTTGATGCTGCTTGGGTTGGAGATCATAATGCTTCGATCGATACGTCGTTGGGTTAACATCACAACTCTGCAAGAAGTCTTTGGCCGATTGAACATCCAGGTAGTAATTGCAATGGTACGTTTCGACTTGAGCTGTAGGAACAGCCATGGCTTCGTGAGCTCGCATCACATGACCTGCTTGCGAAACGACCTATCGGACCTATCATCACTCATCAGGCAACTGCACTGCCTATTGAAGCCACATGTGACAGCCACATGTGACAGGAGCAAAGGAACAACGGGCCGAAGAGATGCGACACTTTGTACGTGTATACGTAGTAACAAGTGCATCGCTACGAGTAGCAAGTGCATCGCTACTAGAAACAAGATGAAACAAGAAGCTACTAGCTTCTTAAACTACCTCGAGACAAAGCCAAATCTCACACTTCTTAAGCGGCCCGCATCTCAGAAAATTCCTCTGATCGCTGCATGGCCTCCCCGCTTGTGATGGCTGCGCCCAGTGAGCGCATTAGCCCATCGTCTCACTGTCATCCACTTGGCACAAAGTGGGTTGGCCTCAAACGCTCCATCACCAGATTGGCCGGTGACCTCTCTGTGCTTGTACTGCTCCCCACACCCGCTCACTCAGCGGTGCTCATCAAGTGCTCATCAAACGACGGCGACGATCGCCCAAAGTCGGCGCCAAAGCTCGCAGAAATCGTCGTGAAGCTTGACACCTTGCAAGCTTACTGGCTCAAGGAACACGCGTCTGACCCAACCACTCAAATCCATTAAAGCAGGTAATTACAACGTCATCCCGAACTCCGAAATGAGGCGACTTGACCGACTCTAACGGGTCGACTTCTACCGGTCACTTCACCACGAAGACCGAGGACAGCCGTCCGTCCGAGTTTTCGCCCCAAAACCGAAACGGCTCCTGGACGGCCCGTTGCGGGTTGCGTGTGGGTTGCGATCGGAAGGGGCCCCACACTTCCAAGCTACCTCCGAAACGGTGAAGGTATGACTGGACGTACCTCCCTGGCACCCGGGCCCCGGTCGTCCCACCGAACCGGTTAGCGGTTCCGTGCGACGAAACGAGGCATCTGCGTTCGATGCGGCGCCCCGTGGCAAGGTCGTTCAGACCCTGACCGCCCGAGGTCGTTCACGCCGTCATACGCCGTCCCTCCAACACCGAGACGTGGCTCGACCCCAGGGCGCCCGTAGACCTGACTGGTGCGACGAAAGTAGGGAACGAGGGTGGCTGGATCCCAATAGAATCATATAGAATCTCTATAGATCTAGGGGGCGAAACTTCTTCCCTTCTTCCCTACTTTCGTCGCACCAGTCAGTGACACGAGTCGGTCGAAACGGACCAAGTGGACCCTTCCGGGTGGACGAGTTGACATGAATTCCTTCGAGTTCGCGGTCGTCGGAACCTCGGACACGAAGGGACACATGAAATGGGCGTATCCCAGGACCATTGGACCTTCCGAACTGGAGGGTGACCTGAAGGTTCCGCAGGGGAAACTGGACCCGAAGCAAACCTTCACCGGCTGAGGGTCCTCGATTCTTAGGGTTATATATATTATTTGGTATTCTTCAAGGATCTGCGGTTGTGTCTGCCCAATCGGTTTCAAACCAAACGCCTTCCACGACCTGCAGGGGTTCTGACGACCGAAACATGGCGTGTCTGGCGTTGTGTTTTGGTTGGGGCCAGATCAGTGATTCAGTGGGGAGTCCCCGGAGTGTCCTCAAGAATAAAGGGTTATGATGGTTATGTAAAGTCTCAGTTCGTACCTCGGAAAATGGGTACGGTCGTACCTATTTTTTATGGGGTCATGTCCCATTTTCTAAGGTACTGGGTCAGTCGGGTCCGGGTAAAGACATGCACTTTTCCTGGGTAGGTGACTGTATTGGGAAGGTACTCTGGTCACAGAAATCCGATTGATTCCTGCTCCATGCCGCTGCGCTGGGCGAGTGAAACATGGTCAGGGAAAGAACGACCACCCATGCAGCACATGGTCAGCGGCGAAGCGGCAAAGCTGATAACGCATGTGGCATGAGCACTACGATACAGTATAACTATATACTTGCAGCCCTACTTACAGGTGTATATTGGCCTGTTGCAAGACAAACAGGCAGCGTCGTCATGCTGCACTGTGTGGTGCTAGCAGAGCCTGCAGCTAGCAGAGTCTTGCGACAAGAAAATGCACTCGCGCAGGAATCCCCAGAGGCATTTGGCATCAGTATCTAGAAAGAAACACAAAACCCTTTTGCCAACAAAAAACACTTCTCATATGCGCAAACAAGTCGGCCACGAACCCTCTAAGAACTCCCTTCCTGAATGCATAAGACAGCCAATTTCAAACTGCGCCACACGGGTCAATTCAAAAGCTCTCACGCATCACCACTCATATACAACCTGGCACTGCACCTGTGAATTGAACACATAAAACATCATAAAACGATCACGCATCACCAATGGCCTTGCCTCCATGCACCCCGAGTTGGTTGTGACTTGCCGTCTGCAAGGCAGCAGCCATGCAGCCGAGCTCCAACACACGCCCAGTGAGTGTCATCCACTTGGCACAAAGTGGGGCCTCAAACGCCTGGACCACAGTGAACGCGAACGGGAAGAAACGAACCAGGCAGTCTTCCGGAGGGGCAGCCCCACACCTGGTCAGCGGTCTGACAAGTGCTCATCAAATGACGCATCTTATCGCCGATTTGGCGCCGTTTGGCGCACCGCTGCATCTCAGTTCCGAGTGAAAGCCAATGCAGTTGCTGACGATAACTGGATGTCGCAAACAAGCAGGGGTCTTGCCTTCAGCCAGGAAATTTTATTGACCACTCAAGTAGGACAAGCTCAAACATCAAAAGAGATCAATACAGCAAAGGTGTCAGAAACAATGACATACACTGCATGTATGCCATACCAGATATATGCCCCCCAATGTAGGCATATATGGCATGCATGGAGTCCATGGGAATGACTTCAAGCAAAGGTTCCTCTTTTGAGCACAGGAACTGCGATCGTTGCCAGCAACATCTGGCAAACATGATTCACTATAGTGAAGAGACAGGGCTCAAAACCGTCTTAGTGAACTCTATCTATCTATCCATCTATCTACCTATCTATCTGTCTGTCTGTCTATCTATCTACATATCTATCTATATGCGGATGAGGAGAGGAGTATTGATAGCTTGTCCCATGCCCTACAGGGTGGACAGGAATCAATGTGGAACTTTCAATGTAGACCAGCAAAGTCTTGCCTTCACAACGGAAACTGTCTCTTTGTTACATGAATTATGCAACATGCCGGCCGAATACGCACACAGCAGGAATCAGGACAGGCTATTGAAAAAGAAGGAATGGTTCAAAGTCAAATCTCTGCATCTTTTCCAGTCGCTTTTAGGGTAGTACGTGGTAGTATCACTCACACCAAAACATGACTCATGCCACTTCAATGCGCAAATGTGAGAGACTGAAGGAACCGCACTCATCGAGAAAAACCTGCACTCACCTGCACTGCAAAAGCACGATCACGCATCGCCAGTGGCATGGCCTTCCCTCCATGCACCCCGAGTTGGTTGAGGGACGCCATAAGCGGGCTCTTGCGAAACTTTCGCTTTACACCAACAGGCGCCCAGTGAGCACATTAGCCC